>JBBMEG010065224.1:0-14010 GCA_037832605.1 Cyclanthera cordifolia
AAGTGCCGGTTCATAATGGGCTTAGCCCATAGTTAGGTTTGGACAGGCCCAATTCCACAAGGAAGATAGACCGAGCCCATTTAAATTGCTCATGAGCAAATGCACAGAGCATGAGAGGTTGCATCAAGCAATCCTTGTGACAAAGTGCACGCCTCTTGTGCCGTCCTCTCTCTTAAGTCCTATAAAACACTTGCCGCCATCAATCAAAACACCACATCCCACATAAATGGAGAACAATCACAAAACAGGACTAGGTGGCGGAGATGGAGGAAGTTTCTTCCAAATGCCACTTCACTACCCGAGATACTCGAAGAAGGACTACGAGGACATGCCCGAATGGAAGCTCGACCGCCTTCTCGTCGAGTACGGCCTCTCGACTCGCGGCGACTTGCCCTACAAACGACAGTTCGCTATCGGCGCTTTCCTTTGGCCTGATTTCCAACCCTCTATTCTCATAAAAAAAGTTGTATAGTTAAAGTTGTAGCTTTTTTTTTTTTTTTTTTTTTATTTTTTAGCTTTTAGGATCTCTCTCTTTTGTCTTTGGTTTGCAATGTGTACGAGTTTAATATGGGCAATGCTAGCTTGGTGAGATTCTCTACAAAATAATAATAAAAAACTATGATGTTCCCATGTAGCAATTTTCTTCTACGTTTTCATGTTGATCATCCAATGAAATATGGGTTGAAAGGTATGGTGATAGGCTCTTTTTAGGTATATATTATTATGTTTGATTTTTTTTTTTTTTTAGTACAAATCGAGGGAAGGAGACCACAGATTCTACATAGAGGGCACTAATGAAATACCGATTTTCATGATTAAACCCGTGATACTAGCGTTGAATTGAAGCTTTTTTTATTTATTTTTGCAGTTGTGATCCTCCATTTTCTTAGTATGAAATTAATGTATAGAAAAAATATAGACATAAGTAGTTGGAACACAATATTTATTATATCACGAACAGTAAAGAGACCTAAATTTCTCAAACTATTTTATACTACAGAAAACACGTAAATATATATCAAATGTTATAATCTAAATTCTGTTTTATAGTCTGATACTCTACTTAAAAATGTTAAAATATCTAATAAAATGAAGCTTTTTTTGTTTTTGTTTTTTTTTTACCATATATTATTGTTTGATATAAATCAAATAAAAATATCAGCTAAAATTTAGGGTTGAAATACTATTTTGGTCATGAAACTATTGAGTTTGTTTTATTTCTTAAGCTTTTAAATGTCAAATTTTAGTTTGTAGATTATGAAGTTTGTTGCTTTAGTCCTTAGACATTTAGATAATGTTTGCTAATCTTTTTTTTTTTTTGTTTTTTGTTTTTAAAAGTTAATATGGAATAATTATTTACTTTTACCAAAATCCAATAGATAATAATTAAACTTATACTAATTAAAGGGATTATTTTTGCAACTAAAATAAATTTCAAAGTTTAAAAATTAAAATTGAACCGGTACAAAATAGAATAAATTAGAAGAATCAAAATAATATTTTAACTAAAATTTTATTTTTTCTACCAAAATATTAAATGAGAAAATGATTTAATATTAAATTAATAGCATTTTTTCTCCTCCAAAAACCATGTGTATATTTGCAAGATCAATTGTTAAACTCACCGTTGTTTGGACGTTGGTTATGGAAACTGGACTGAACGGCCTTTCATTTTTAATCTCGATCAAGAACGTGGCATCTAGCCAAGCAGGGTATATGGAAGGTCGGTGCACCTCGGGCTTTGAACCAACGCCAACTTCACTTTTTTCTTCCTCATGCGTCATTTTTCGGTTATAAGTAAGTAATATAATTATATAATAATATATATTAAAAATAAGGGTAAATAATAAATTGGGTTTTCCTACTGTTAGTTGTTTATATATTTAATAAAAAAAATATACGGTAAGTAATTTATTGAAAAAAATATATATATATAATTCATATATTATATCTGTATACTTTAATTCACGTACGATTTATAAATAATATTAACTATTTTTTAGGTTTTATTGAAGACTAAATTTTATATTTCTCTAAACTATATAAACTAAATTATATACTTTCCCAAATTACAGAGACTGAAGTCTAAATTTTCAAATCATATCAAACTTTAACTTTCTTCAAATCACATAGACAAAATTTATAATTTACCATAAAAATAATATATCATTTGATTAATGATAAACATAAATAAATGTGTCATGCTATAATTCATACCAATGAAGGTGTTTGGTTAAGAAGTTGCAAATAAGTTAATAAAATAATTATTATAATAAGTTATTTGGATGTATTTTATCGTAAAAATATTATTAAATGATTAAAATAATAGATTGTGATTTTTTTTTTTTTTTTAATGAATATATTACATTTATCACAAGTTAACTAACTTCTGTTTTTGGTGAAGGACTTAAATCAGTTGGTAGGAATTAAAACAACTCCTCTAAACAAACATCTCCTATTCTTTTTTTTCTTTCCCCAATTTACTTCCGGCCGTACCTATGTAAAAATTGAAAAATATAAATATCACCATCATTCTCCCATATTCTACGTCGGGAAAACAAAACAATTTAGCACTAATTTCAGCAAATTCCGATCCCGATTCCGATTTCCGATTGCATCGAGAAGTATAAAAGTGCCGAAGCTTTCTTACACAGAGAGAAGATTTGAGATCTGGAACTCTGCAATTGAAGAACAGTGAGATCTGATTCCATGGTGAATGGCGATTCATTTCGAATCCCTCCATTGTTCAAGATCGTCGCCTTCGTTCTTGTCTCTGTTACCTTCTTTTACTTTGGCAAGCATTGGTCCGATGGATACCAGCAGCTTATCTTCTACAAGAGCACCAGTCGAGCTCCTTCGGTTTCACTTTCGCCCAACTATAATAAGCCATTCAATATCTCTAATCTCATTCGTCAGAATGATACGCAGACGCTTCTTGATAAGACATTGAATCTCGCCCCAAGTCCATCGCCCTTGCTTGCTACTGTGCATAATCCGCCGCCGCCGCCCGATTTCGTGCAGAGATTTGGAATTGTGGACGAAAATGGAACAATGTCGGATCAGTTCGAAGTTGGGGATTTGGATCCTGAATTCGTGGAGAGCAGGGGGAACTCCACTGAAGTTGAAAATAGCGAAGGCGGTCCTCGGAACTTTAGGATGAAGAAGTTTCGGCTCTGTCCTCAGAACATGAGCGAGTATATACCTTGTTTGGATAATGCGGAGGCAATTGCAAAGCTCAAATCGACGGAGAAAGGGGAAAAGTTCGAGAGGCATTGCCCAGTCGCCGGTGGAGGTTTCGATTGCTTGATTCCGCCGCCGAAGGGATATCAATCGGCAATTCCTTGGCCAAAAAGTAGAGACGAGGTATTTACTCGCCTTCAAAACTAAGTAATTGCTGAAATTGAATGATTTGAAACTACTGCAACTAGTTCGGGATTGTATCTTAGTTTAAAGTATTTGAAGTTTTCTTAACTTGGCATATCATTGGTTTTAGGTCTGGTTTAGTAATGTTCCCCATACTCGTCTAGTTGAGGATAAAGGGGGTCAAAACTGGATTTCTAGATACAATGATAAGTTTAGGTTTCCTGGAGGTGGAACACAGTTCATACATGGTGCAGATGAATATTTGGATCACATTTCAAAGGTGAACAAGACCAATTCTGAAAGTTTAGTAAAGAAAATAAGCATCCGGTAAAAATGGCATCTGATGCTGTTTCTCTTTCTCTATGCATACACTAGATGATCCCTGACATTGCGTTTGGTCGTCACACCCGTGTTGTCTTGGATATTGGCTGTGGAGTTGCAAGTTTTGGCGCCTATTTGCTGTCACGGAATGTGATTACAATGTCCATTGCTCCAAAAGATGTTCATGAGAATCAGATTCAGTTTGCTCTTGAACGTGGTGTCCCTGCAATGGTTGCTGCATTTGCAACTCATCGCTTATTGTATCCCAGCCAAGCTTTTGACTTGATACATTGCTCGCGGTGCAGAATCAACTGGACTCGTGATGGTACTTTTTTCATCTCATCCATTATTTGAAACATAAATATGAGCAGAGTAAAGAGGGGAATTCTCTTCCGTACTCATTTTAAGAATGACTTTTTATCTCATCAATTTAGATTTTACCTAATATCTGCTGATTTTCATCTTCAACTTTTCATATGAAGATGGCATTTTGCTACTTGAAGTTAACCGAATGCTCAGGGCTGGAGGATACTTTGCGTGGGCAGCTCAACCTGTTTATAAGCATGAAGAAGTTTTGGAGGAACAGTGGGAAGGTAACTTAAAATTTCCGTAAAATCTTCTGTTGATTATGTGTTTTAGCTTATAATTATGGTTTTGATGGACCTTCTGTTAGGCCCCTTTCGGTGTCTTAGCACCTTCTTAGTCAGAGCTTTGAAAACTTGCACTCTACTTTCTTGAGCGTGCCATTTGCTTTCTTAGTAACACTGACACTCTCTTTCAAGTTCTAGAAATGGTTTGGTGCAGGTTTTAAGATGATTTGTACAAACATCTAAGATTACTGCAGATATTGTGTGTGCCTACCTTTTATTAGCTCACCTTTCAAGTGTAGTTTATATGTCATTTTTTTCTTTTTGGTTGCCAGAGATGATCAATCTTACCACCCGACTATGTTGGGAGTTTGTGAAGAAAGATGGATACATAGCAATTTGGCGGAAGCCGTTAAATAATAGTTGTTATATAAATCGTGAGGCAGGAACCAAACCTCCACTTTGTGACCAAACTGACGACCCAGACAGAGTATGGTATGAATGTAATGTTAAGGTTTAGAGAATTGAAAGCATGTGCATTTGCGTGTTTTTCCTTTTCTTGTAGAGTTGGTTTCGTTGCTTTGTAAGTTTGTGTAATCTTTAATTACCTCTTTGGTGATAGGAATGTAGATCTTAAGGCATGCATCTCTCGTATTCCAGAAGATGGTTATGGAGCAAATATCACTGTTTGGCCTTCGAGGTTGAATACACCACCTGGTAGGCTTCAGACAATTCAATACGATGCATACATTTCCAGAAATGAGCTCTTCAAGGCAGAATCTAAATACTGGAATGAGATAATTGAAAGCTATGTTCGCTCATTTCATTGGAAGACAAATAGACTGAGAAACGTAATGGATATGAAAGCTGGATTTGGAGGGTAATGTATTTCAACCATTCTTGAACTGATCTGCCATTTTTCATTCTTTTCTTGGTATATATATGATTAGGATCTCGAGTGTTTAACAGATTTGCAGCGGCATTGATTGATCTGAAAGTAGATTGCTGGGTGTTGAATGTTGTTCCTGTTAGTGGATCCAACACCTTGCCTGTTATTTATGATCGTGGACTTATTGGAGTTATGCATGATTGGTAACGTTTGAAACTTTTCCTAAATAGATCAACATCGAGCTTTTGAATGCATGCTTTAACAGAGCAAATAATACTGTAACATGGCAGGTGTGAACCATTTGATACATATCCAAGAACATATGATTTACTGCACGCAGCTGGTTTGTTCTCACTCGAAAGGAAAAGGTATACGAAGTTATTAGCTTTCTCTAGATTACTTTATTCCTGGTTCCACTACCTTCTTATTTGAAACAATGTATTCCAATGAGACCACTGAAATGAATTCAAAATCATTGTGATATATACCAACTGTTCAGTTGATGCGTGTGTGTTTCAGGTGCAATATGTCAACCATAATGCTTGAGATGGATAGAATACTGAGACCGGGTGGACGGGTATACATCCGAGACTCTGTTGCAGTCATGGATGAGCTTCAAGATATCGCAAATGCCATGGGTTGGCGCATGAATGTGCGGGATACATCAGAAGGTCCTCATGCTAGTTATAAGCTCATGCTGGCAGATAAGATGCTCCTAAATGCATAAAAAGAAGTGTAAACGTCTTAGTCCCTACATTACTAACCTGTCATTTGAGGCCAGATTAGCCAACCATCCGGTTAAGAAGCAATATAGGATGTCTACCTAGAGATCATCTCAAGAGCGAAGACTTCTGGATGCTCTGGTTTACCAATTCCGACTTGTAATCAATCACATAGGTACTCTCTATTTTACCTTATCATCGCTGGCGATTCCACTAGCCGATTTAGTTCATTTGATTCTGTGATAAAAGTTTCTTGAAACTGCCTTCAAACGAGAGCCTAATTTCTTGTATTAATTTTTGCTAAATAGCGGTAATCAATTCACTTTTGATCTATAGACTGGAACTTCTTTTCCCTTTTTTTATATCATCTACAGGCTGAACTAGTATAACTTGGTGTTGGAAAGTGGAGTTTTCTTTGTTTTTACCCTTTTTCTTCTGAGTTCGAACTTTAAGTTCAACCAAATAGTATGAAATTTCACTTTAAAATTTTGAAAAGTGGAGCTTTTTTGTTGTTACCCTCTTTCTTCTGTGTTCAAACTTTAAGTTAAAACCAAATAGTAAGAAATTTCACTATAAAAATCTGGAAAGTGGAGCTTTTTTGTTGTTACCCTCTTTCTTCTGAATTCAAACTTCAAAGTTAAACCAAATAGTATGAAATTTCACTTTAAAAAATGAGTAGACTTGTACTCTTTTAGGATGATCTTTAACCTGTATGTGTTTTTTTGGTTTTACTAATTTTAAAGATCAATTTCTTGTTATTAGATGAAATACTTGTTTGAGTTAGAATGAATTTTGGTATCTAATTGGACAGCAGTATGAATCTTTATCTCCTATCCTCTCAGATCTAGTAACCTTTTCAGGTTGTTATATTTTTATTAAATACAACAATAATAATAATTCTTAGATACATAAACTTGTGGAATTTGTGTTGGTCCCAAAAGAGGTGATTTCTTTCAATAGCTGCCCTTCATATTGCATTATGTAGCTGAATATAACAACAAGGGAGAATCTTATCTTTCTTGCTTAGGGTTTGCTCTGTCATTGTTAACAACAGTAGTTGGGTGATTTGATTCTATGAACAAATGTTTGCATTTTCTCTCTCTCTGTATTTATATAGATATGGATATATATTTGTATGTTGCAGAGAATGATGCGTGAGGGACAGAAGTAGAAATACATACCTAGGAGCACAAGTTCCAAGGGTTTATATTTTTGTGGGAAATTGTGAAGGATGCAGAGAACGCAGACATCTTGGAAACTTTCAACTTTGTTTCCTGTCGTTTGGTTTCGATACAGTAAGGGGGAAGATGCTCAGTTTGTATGCGGTATCATTTGTTCGAGTTTATCACTTTACATGCTTTCCAATTTCGAAGAGGCAAGCAAACCATTATTTTTATTTAGGCCTACCTTATAACCTAACATGAAATGTCCTCATGAATTCCGCTCTTAGGAGATGTTTGTTTTTAGTGTTTATGAAGATTTTATAAACGAGTTTTTATAATCATTCTTTAAAAATTTATACAAATAAGTTATTATTACCATACAATATCATTTTAATTCTTATCTGTTCATTTTGTTCTGAACTTTCAAAATATTAAATTTAGTACATGAGCGTTGAAATTTACTCTCATTCATTTTTTTAATTTTTTTTTAAAAACTTAAAATTTAATTTGTTAAGTTCCTTTTTTATTTTTTTTATAGAAACTAATTTCCATTAATATTGTTTACAGAAACAAATATTTTCGTCAGCTAAATTTTCACCAAAGTCGAAAGTTTTCAATCAAAATCAAACAAAGGCCGAAGTTAGATCAAAATAAAATATTACCAATGACTATACACTTTCTTTCAATATCTTGGAAAGAGATTATCCACTTCATTTAGTATATGATTTTTTTTTTTTCTCACTTCCTAATAGAATAAAAGAAAAATCAAAACTAATGAAATCGAACTAAATAATCCAATGTATCAATTTGATTTTTTACAACAACATTTGATCATCCGATTTAATATTTTAGAAAATTAAATTCAATTTTGACTATTGATAAAGAAACTAACAAAAAAAAAAACGAATTGAATCAAATAGATATAAATACTATGAATGAATGAATATATATATATATATATAGACAGTGGCGCAGTGGTTTCATTGTTTGGTGTTATTCCAGTTTCTAACCATGTTATTTTTTTTATTAAAAAAATAAAAAAAATTTAAATCAAATGGAAAAAAAATACATATCTATATATATATATACATATATATATATTTATTTATTTATTTATATTTAGAATGGATGGAAGAACAAATGTGAAATAAGAATAAAAATATGTAAATAGTGTGGTTTTTGCGAAAATTGCTACTTTTAGTTCATAAAATACAAATTCTTAGATTCAAATTCAAATTAAAAAAAAAATTGAAAAATAAATCAATTTTTTATTGAAATCAAAATTGAAAATTTAACAAAAAATAAATTGAATTAATAAAAATAAAAGAGAGTTTTGCATCCCTATCGGTAATTTAATTACAATTATGTCTAATTTTTAAACTATTGACAATAATATTCAAACATTAAAAAAATAGAAAAACATTATTATGAATTGACAATTATATCCTACATCATAAATAAGAAAAATTATACACACAAAAAAAAACCTTCAACCTTCTATCGTCATCGTCCACAACGATCTTTACCGTTAACGTCGTCGAACTCGACCTCGCCCTTCATCTTCCCCGACGATCTCAACCTTCACCGTCGGAGCCGTCGAAGTTCAATAGCAAGGAAATCATTTAAAAATTCAAAACTGAAACCGCTGTCTAGCTGTATTTATAAATAGATTATGAAACTTTAAATTGAAGATGACTTATCTATTATTTAGGTATTACTAAGGTATTATATAGGTATTTGTGTTAATATTGTATATATAAATCCACCAACTAGTATTATATTATACTACATTAATATATTAAAAACGTGAAGAAATTTAATTAGGACAACCTAGTTGGTATTACTTATGTATTATAAGGTTTACAAATCCAATATGAATTGTATTACTATTGTATTTATACAATCGTATTATTATGATAACCATCTATTTGTTATGATCGTTAGCATGTTAGTGGTTTATAACCTATTAAATTGGTATTTTTATATACCAAATATATAACTTATTTGTAATACAATATCAACTATCAGTAATATAGATGTAACAAAAAAAATATTATGCATTATTGTATATGTATATAGATTATTGTATAATACATTATTGTATACAATATCAACTATCAGTAATACCAACTTGAATATCGACTATCAGTATTATTGTATAATGCATTATACAATCAACTATCAAATATCAATATTATTTTATAATGCATTATTGTATACAATATCAACTATCTATACCAACTTGAATAAAAATAGGTCGTGCTAATTATAACACAAAACCGAATAATTTGAAAAGTACATTTCTATTAATCAATTATTTATCCCACACTTTTAATTATTAAATACAAAAAACAAAAAAAATTATACAAAAAAAATACAGGCATATTTTTAAAATTTTATAAATACATAAAAACAAAATTTAAAATATTCAAACTATAAAAGTTAAAACGATAATTTTTTTCAAATTATAAAGATAGAAAGTCTAAAATTTTAAATTATAATAACCAAATTCTAACCAATTTAAAAAAATAAATAAAGACCAAATTTATAATTCGTACAAATAATAAATATATAAATATAAAGTTAACGTACACACCATGGTATTAAACTATTATAAAAGTTATAATCTAAAACATTTCCCAACCAAAAACCTCCAAACGAAACACCACTACCATTTAAAGAACAAAACACACCCCTTATTTCCATTCATAAAATTAAAATCCTAAAAAAAAAAAAAAAAAAAAAAAAAAAAAACAATTACTATGAGGGCTAATCCTAAATCCAGAAATGGGTTCGAACTCAATATTTGAAAATGGATCATTAAGGAAGCACTACAGATTTTAATTTTCAAAAATCCATCTTCAAATCTATGACCACCACACTAATGTTATCTGCACTCTGCTTCGCCATGGCCAACTTTGACAGCACAATGGAGGCCTCCGAGCAAGCTTTGTCCGACCCGAAGCTTGAAGTTTCCACCGCCGACATCATTGTCGATGTCGTTGTCGATGTCGATGTCGATAACGATTGCTGTGTCAGCATGCATGCCCTAACCGTATCGCATGCTGTTTCATTCGAAACCACGTCCCACAACCCGTCGCTTGCCAACACCATAAATTCATCCTCCATTGTCCGATCCATCACCACCACTTCTGGCTCTGATATCACGTACGGTTTCAGATAACTGTCTCCGATCGCTCTCGACATCGCTAAAACTCCCAGCACTCTCGCACCTTCCCAATATATCACTCGCCCGCCCGTCGATTCTATGCGACACAATTCATCTGGTCGATCTGGCTGGGAAATTCCAACAACAAACCATCACTTTAATATTATTCTAAGTTATTAAAATGAATATATTTTAAATATTTAAATTAAGAATAAAAAAGGGTTACGATGACTAGCTAGCTACCTTATGATCGGAGGAGAGAGGGACGACAGCGGTTTTCCGGCAAAGAACGGCGCGGGAATCGCCGCAGTTAGAGATGATGAATTTGTCCGGCGTTACGAGGGCGACGAGCGCGGTGGAGCCGACAGTGTCGTACTGATGAGGAGTTTGAAGTTCGCACCTGCAAGTAAAATTTGAGATTCCTTTCACTTCCTCGTCCATTCTGGCAAAGCTTCGTTGCATCAATTTCTTCCATTCCTCTGTTTCTTCCAATTCATTTTCTATCTCTTCCTTCACAATTTCATGCATCCGATTCTCGCAACTCATCGAAACCTGAAAAAAAATAAAACTTAGAATACATTTTTAACTTATTTAGATTATGCTATTGTTCAGTTAAATGAAAAATTCAAATTGATTATCTTAGCAACTCTGTTTTCTTTTACTGAAAAGCAGGGTAGGTAGTTCTTACATGAGAGCAGCCATGGCCATCGAAGACTCCAAAAAAGTGGATGGGATAATGGGGTTCATTCTTCTGAGTAACAATTGAGAGATGAATCGAAACCGTGTCCTCCATTTCTCTTCTTCTTCCACAAACAGATGTCACTCCGTACTTAACATTCTCAACATCTAAATTACTCTGCGTACTGCTTTCCCCTGCATTTCCGCACCGCCGTGTAAGGTGGTGCAGTCTACGGTGTTTCCGGCCGCGGTGTGGCAGCGATGACGACGACGAAGAGGCGGTGGGATCGGAGGAGGCGGTGGCGGTGGCGGGGGCATTGAGGTGAAGTAAGTCTGTTTTCCGGCAAGTTGAATCAGGCGGGGGCGAGGGTTCTCCATCTCCGAGAAAGCAAAGCTCGGACATAATTTTATTTATTTTGCTGTAAAAATGGAAGTTGCGAAAAAGTTGGAGACTTTGCGGAACATTTTGTAACGGTGGAATCAGCAATTTGATTTTCAATTTAAAAAAAAAAAAAAAAAAAACTTCACACGTGTAAGATCTAACATTTCCAACACAAACTTTTCCCATGGCCTTGACACCCACCAACTCTCTTTTTTTTCTTTTTTTTTTTTGTTTTCCTTATTTTACTCACTTTTGGCATATTTGAAAGAGAAATACAACTTTTACTCCTGCTGGATATCACATAAATTATTTATAAAAAATAAAAAATAAAAATTCGGTAACAAATTGTGTATATATGTATATAATTAAAGAATTATATAATGCCTCGAATTACGAGAGATACATTAATAAATCAAATTCACGTCAAATAATTTTAAAATATAATTTAATAATTAAAAAATGATCAATAAAATTGATTTGTACTATCTATATCAACAAGGTGTACCTTTCTTTTTAATAACTCAATCGAAAAAAATTCACAATTAAACGTTCTTAGCTTAGGACAAAACATTTCGAAAGAATTCATATAATCTGATAAATAGATAACATAAGTATTTATCTATTTAGAATTATGAAAAATGATTATAAGGGAATAAAAGTAATATTTTTATATAATTTGGTCAGTAAATTTGTCCCCACATTAATCTTATTTTCTTTCTCACCAAAAAAAAAAAATATAGTCACGTGTTTGAAACTCTCACCTTCAATCATTGTAATTAAGAAAAATTAAACCATAAATTAATACTTTCTTTTTGAAATTGGAAGTTTGGATGTTTAATTTATACGATTATTATTCGCCAAAAACAGGTATTACGTAGTCAATTAATTAATGATTCAATACATTAATAAATTTTATCAAAATGAAAATGACTATATTTAAAATTAAAGAAGTATATATGTATTGTATTAAAAGTATTTGTACGTTGACGTATAATCAGATAAACTCATAAATAATCATTCGGTGCTAATATAGTTTTTTTTTTAATAATATAATTATTAAAAAGATTGTATGTCACATATAATAAAATATGGACGAGAAACAGTATCATGTTTGAAAATCAAGAAATTAAATATTGGAGCTTCTCACATTTAATATAATTAAATAAAATAAATTAACGTAGGACTTGTTTATTAGAAAAATTTGTACATTATTTATATCGACTAAATTAACAATTTAAGAATAAAAAATCTATTTCTCAAAAAAAAAAAAAAAAAAAAAAAAAAAACCCGAAGGAAGGTACACGTGGCAAAATGAAGCTCCCCTTACCTTTATACTGACACGCATCTGCTCCTTAGGCGACCGCCTCCCTATTCTTTCTATCTATTTTTAATTATTTTTATTTTTCGTAATTTTCAATTTACTTATTACTAATTTAGCATTTCTATGTTTACACGTAGAATATCTCTCTATCATTTCACTTTTGCTTCTTTCCTACATTTTTTTTTTTTTAATTTATGCAAATGCTAAATAACATTAATAACGGGTTGATTTTATTTTTTGATGTTAATTTAGTTTAACATTATAATTATGAGTTCAATTTAAAATTTTTATTTTTTTAATTATTAAATAATTTTGAAATAAATATTAATTAATTTAAAATAGATCTTTGATATTACTATTTTATATCACTTTTTCGATAATAGTTGTAGCTGTTTAGACCATCAAGAAAAATAAGGACTTCTTTTGTAACTCGAGTTTCATTGTAAAAACAAACACTTAATTGAAAATAAATCTTTTTATAAAAGTATCATTCACTTTGGAATCGATATATAATGTACAATGACTAATTCGAAAGTTGTTATACATAATATTGATATTTGGACGCGTTTGGATAGAACGAGTTGGGTTGGGCGGCGGGCCAATGGTTAAGATCGTTGAGTGAAAAAATATGTGCACGTATACAATAAGGTAGAGTTTTGCCGAATGCAAGTCTTTCTCTTAAAACAAAGATGAATCTTCGAAATCAAGAATTTTTATTCGAGTCATGGGCTTCAATTGGGGAAGTATATCAAAGCCCAGAGCCTACCGTTACGTCAGCAAATTGCCAGATCAGATAATGTTTTTTTTTTTTTTTTTTGGAAAACGACTAATTTTAGTAAATATTTCGAATTGAGCTAAAAAGTCTTTTAGGTTACCGTTTGCTCCACGCGGCCAATTTAAAAAACGTGGCACTTTTCAATTGGTTGTCTCGAGTATTAATCCAAGGCAAATAATTCGCAATCATTGACCTGACGTGGATATGGATAAAATATTCGTCTCGTATTTATGAAAATTTTGACAAAAAAAAAATCAATTACTAAGTAAACGTAATTATAAATTGTAATTACGCAATTGACTAATTTATATGTCAAGCCTAATTTGAAGTATGATTCTTTTTCATTTTATTATTTGGATTCTTAAATTAAGAAAGTTATGGAATGAGAGAATTTTTCCACATTGTGGTGATGTTGTGACAAGTTGCTTCGGTTAAATTTTAGTTTAATGAATTATGATTGGTTTTTAAATAAAATATAAAGGTTTCGGATTAAAAAAAAGCTTGCACTACAAAATTTAAGATCTCGTTTGATAATCATTTCAGTTTTTGTTTTTGATTTTTGAAACTTAAGCCTACAACTACTACTCCAACACATAAACTTAGTGATTTTGATGTCTATCTCTTACTTACGTTTTAGAAA
>JBBMEG010065255.1:0-14007 GCA_037832605.1 Cyclanthera cordifolia
TTATTTTTCCTTCTTTTTTTTTTTTGAGTTTTTCCACGAAAATTTTTTTGGACATATTTCAGAAAACAAAAAAAAAAAAAAAAACGCCCGAAGCGTGCGCCTTTTGCGCCCGGGCGCCTCACGAAAAGGCGAGCAAGGTGCGTGCCTTAGTGTGCGCGCTGCGCCTCATTGAAGCGACGCGCCAAAGGTGCGCCTTGGGCTTTTTTGCGCCTTTTTGGGGCTTTATTGCGCCTTTTAAAACACTGGCTATGGTTATAGCTCAAGCATATCAATTCAACCATTGTTTACAGTATGTGTAACTGCATATAAAATGGTGAAGAAGTTGCAAAAAGAAAGTCGAAAATTAAAATACATATTAAATATATGCATAGCAGATGAGAGTTTTCTTTTGATAACACGTGTTTTCATGATGCCTTAAGAGACGAAATTGTTTGAGGTTCTTTTTCTCATTTTTTAAATTAAACTAATAATATCTACTTCAACATATTAATATGTTTGACCAATTTTATATAAGAAAAGAAAACAGAAAAAAATAATAAAATAAGGGGAATTGATAAGAGGTTTATGGAAACACTTATTTTTAAATCGTTTTGACTAATACTTCATAAATGGATCGAGTTAATTACCAAACATAGAACAAATAAACAAAACATAATTTTACGTTAAGTTGCAAATGTAGTTCACTATGAAGTATAATTTCAATTTTACTTCATTGATCCATATATATTATGAGTTTCAATTGGTTGAACTTGTACAACGATCGAAATAAAACTAAATCTAAACCATATCAAAATGAAGCTATGTTCAGTCCCACCATCATAAGACCCAGTATGAAAAAAGTAGCATGTACCTATTTTCACCTTCTCTGGTTCCATAAATAGGAAGAATGCATAACTGAATCGTTCTAACGTCAGAAGAGAAGCCCCGCTAGAGCACAAAGTTGAACTGGCAACCCGATTCTGAGGCAGCAGCCTCGATGATCAATGCTACAAACTAACTGCACTGCATATCAATAGCAGTAATTTATGGAAACAGTTGTAGAATTCCCGTTTAGAAGATGGAAAATTAAATAACTGCAGGGGCAAATTGAAGTGCTGCACAGCCTGCACATGACAATATGGCTATAACAAGGGTTTTCAATTGCTACTTCTAAATAACTTGTTTGGCAATGGCCAACTACCAACAATAATTGAGTGGAAAATGGAAAATAAAAAAAAATATTACCAATCATGAGTTCACCATGGATTCACCAATATCTTCCTTTTTTCTCTTGAACTGAGCAAGATGCTTCTGTAGATCTTCAAGTTCTTTCTCCAAATTTTCAATGAACTGACTTGTATGTTCAAGTGATTGTTCGTACGTATACTTCTCCAAGGCCTGCAATATTTTAAGTGCAAAAAGTTATGTTGCTTGTTTTAGCTGTTGTGATGTTGCATCTTCCAATGGCTACTGAGACTGAACTGGAGTGATGCTATGTTAGAAAAAAGGATTTGTTGAATCTAGCAGATGAGAAGGGTCGAGCAAAAAGTTAGGATATAAAGTAAAGATGGTTCTGGAGAAAACACAAGAAAAATAGAGGTGACCAATTAGGAGAAAGTGAGGGTCAGTCATAGAATTTGGAAATAGCGAAAGAAGGACTTCTCGTTTGTGTACATATAGTTCTCATACAATGAAAGAGACATTGTATATTCTAGTGATATATCTTATTCCTGATCTCTCACGTCTTACATCCTTCCCTAACAGAATTTCATACTATCAGCCAGTATTGGGTGCCCATCCTTCACACAAACAGTCCTTACAAGTTACATCAATCCCCTCCTGCACTAAAGTGTGGCCCTTTCTCTGTTTCTTTTTTTGATAACAGCAAATCAGAGCTTTGCCCAACTATGTATAGTTGAGACAACCACACCCGTTTCAAGTCCCAGACCAGAAGACGAGGAAATAAGAAAGCAGATGCATGACAACCCTGTTTCCTAGGCGCATGTTTTTTCCTCCTAACATGAGTGAAATAAATTAGGGTTTTCTACCCCACTCAAACTGATAATTTTGTCTGTTCACCAAGAAAAATACTTCAAAAAAAATGGGTGGAGCAAGGCCCCTTGTCAAGAGTGCTTATATGTTCAAATAAATAAGAAATATGAAAAAAAACTGAAAACGTAAAAAGAAAAAATGGAGTTCCATGAGAAGCATTGAGGCAAAGGTTAGACTTGTGCGATAAAGTATTCCAACAGAGTTGGACTGTAGATGACATATAAATTCTGCAGGTTACTGGTTCATAATGAAAATTTTAACTGTAGTACGGTAATTTATCATTGTCATTTTCATATCAATTATTTAAGCACATTATCTTTGATCATTTCAGTCGTCAGGAATGATTAATGAGCTCAGATTACCTTGTTTTTTGATAGTGTATCTCGAGGTGACATTACTTCGGGCTGCACATAGTTCTTTCCTCGATAGAAGATTATGGCATTGTTTGGTTTAATGTCAATCACGATGCCTTTGCTCAATCGAGCAAGTTCTTCAGCATATTCATGAACCTGCCCTGGCTTGCAAGGCTTGCAAATAACTTTTACAGTTTCATGCTTCTTCCAGTGCAGATGCATATTGAGAACAACTCCACCAAAGACTCCTCGTCTCCCCAGCAGAATGAAATTCTTCTTTTTCTCCCCTGTACGCTTTAAGAAGTGCTTCTCTTCCTCGGTAAGAATTTCAGGATCATAGTTTTCTACAACAGATATAGGAATCTCAAATTTCTTCAATTTCTCGATCAGCCAAACTTCCTTTCTTTTGGCCTGCATATATTATTTGAGTTATTAAAAAATAGCAACTTTGCAAGACCAATAACTTCACGATTCACAAGAACAGATGATCACTAGGAGATCCAAGAACACTTCAATTAGTCCCACATATTAATTCAAAATTCAACCGAACTTTTAAAATGCACTTACATTGTGTTGAAGGTATGAACTAAAATCAGTCGTTTTTCCTAGCTCTTGCTTAGTAAGTTTTGAATGAAATACTTAATTTTGTTCAATACAAATAATTCTTACATAAAAAATAAAGTGATAGACCCATTATTCGTCAAGTTTATAAGAGAAAGAATAGGAATGTACCTAAGTGTGATCACTTAGTTGGTTAGTTTAGGGTTTAGAGTTTAGGGTTTAGTTGCAATAGTTCAGCGGTATCAGTATATACTCAAATGCCACGAGGTCATGTGTTCAAATCCTCTATCTTCAATTGTATTAATCTCAAAAAACTTAGTTCGTTAGTTAGGTTCTTATTCCTTCTCTAATAAATATGACAGATGTCTATCACTTCCCGACCCCAAAATACCATTGTTGTCTTTGAGGTGAAACTTGGAAAACTGCTCCTGGAAGTAAAATGTATCCTTCCATGTTGCACCATGTTCATCAGAGTTGTCCCATTTGATCGACCTTGGATGAGTCAACAGGGGACTGGCAAATACCAAGCACTTCCAATGGCTGATAATCAAAGGAAAAATCAGCGGCCAAGCCTTTTGGAAAGTTGGAGACCACAAAGGTTGATCCAAACACCGGATGGATCTTCACCTCATCGGGAAGGACTAAACGATAAGAAACAAAGGGCGAAAGAATAAAACATGAATTCATGATTCTTCCGCTGCATTACATAAAGGGCAAATGGAAGGTTGAATAGAATGACCCTGCAACTTCCTCTAAAGCATATCAGCGGTATTTAGCTTACCATGAATTAAGATCCAAATGAAGACACTAATCTTTTTGGGCATTTAGACTTCGAAATAGCATTGAAAAGGTCCTTGTCTATTGAACTGTTCTCTCTAAGTGTCGAGGCTGATTTGATTGTGAAGACACCAGAGGGCTCAAAAGTCCAAATCAGCTTGTTATGAGTGCTAGTCAATGATTTGAGGGCAAGATTGGAAACAAGCCATTCAAAGGCTTCAATTTCCTCATCTCTTAAGAGTCTTCGAAATTCCAATTGCCAAGATCGGGTGGGCATGTCCCAAAAGGACGCCACCATTCCATTTTGACATTTTAATAATGAAAACATATATGGGAACCGAGACATCAGAGGTTCATAATCAATCAAAACATCATGCCAAAATAAGCTTCTCACACCATTCCCAATTTTAACAGTAATTGAACCGGAGAACTGGTTCCAAGCTCTAAAAATGTTCACAGGCTGCATAGACTAGCAGAAGGTTTACAATGGACGTTCCAGCTGTTAATATAAAGCCATGAATACTAGCAATGACTTGGCACCATAGACTAGACAGATTCGGTAAAGTTCTCCAACCCCATTTAGCTAAAAGGCTATATTCCTATGGTGGATGTTGCCTATGCCGAGGCTACCCTTTTTTTTTTGCCCGAATGACCTTCTTCCAACAAACCATGTGATTCAGAGTACTTCCCTTGGATCCCCCCACAAGAACCTTCTCAACAACCTATCAAAAGTAAAGCAAACTTGTGGTGGCATTCTAAAGATTGAAAGATAATAAAGTGGAATGCTTGAGAGAACCGCTGAGCAAAGAGTTAGTTTGCCACCACGGGACAAGGAGTAGCTCTTCCATCTATCTAGATTCTTTTGTATCTTGTCCGACATTGGATCCCAAAAGGATAACTGTCTTGGATAACCACCAAGAGGCAGCCCAAGGTAGGTGAATGGTAAGGATTCTAGTTTGCAGCCCAATTTAGTTGCCATTTGCTCAGTTTTAAACACCTCCATGTTAACTACAACTAATGCCGACTTTTCCCGGTTAATATTCAAACCAGAACACCATTCAAAGATTTCAATACTACGGATTGGACCTCTTGATTATCATCCTTGCAAAATAAAAGTGTATCAAGGAGTGGGATATGGACACTATTCCTTCCAACCGTGAACCCTTCATACAGTTCTTTTGAGTTGATGTTGATAATCATATCACTAAAAAATTCACCAATTAGAAGGAAAGACAGGGAGAGAGGGGGTCCCCTTGTCTTAATCCTTTTGATGCTAGGATTCTTCCTTTTGGCCGGTCGTTTATAAGAATTGAGAACCTAGGATTCCTAACACATCCCATTATCTATTGGGACCATTTTACGTGAAAACCTTTATAGGATAGCACTTGTTCCAGGAAATCCCAATCGACACAATTAAAATCTTTGGAAAAATATAATTTCAGAATCCATCCCTTCTTCTTTCTCATTCTTTAGTCTTCTACAATTTCGTTGGCAATTACAATTGAGTCTAGAATTTGGGACCATGGATAAAAGCACTCTGAGAGTGGAATATGATATATGACATTACAATCTTCAATCTTTTAGTTAATACTTTTGCAACTATTTTGTAAACAGAGTTCGTTAAGCTAATGGAACGAAAGTCCTTAACCCTGCAAACATCCTTCTTCTTAATGAGACAGATAAATTCTCTCTCAAACTAGCATTAAGGTGACCGTTTACAAAGAATTTATCAAACAGATCCTTGAAATGTACGTTTAGTTGGGGCCAGAAATGCATGAAAAATTCAATAGTATAACCATCTAGGCCTGGGGCTTTGTTTTTGCAAAGGGAGGTGATTGCCAATTTGATCTCATCTTGGGAGAAGGGCCTAATGAGGAGCTCGTTCTGCTCAGCTGAAAGCCTACTGCCATTTAAGTTGCAAGGAAATATTCTTGGATCCAGAAGCATCTAAGATAACCTGAAGAAGGACATTATGATTCATTTTCAATCTGGATAGGATCGATAAGGGCAAGCCCATCTTCAAATTGTAAGTGTGCAATTAGAGATTTCCTTTTCCTTGCAAATAGAAACCTGTGTAAGAAGCTGGAATGTTCATACCCTTCTTTGATCCAATGTAGTTTGCATCTCTAGATGCTTTTTCTTTCTTCATTTAGGTTCAAGCTGAGGATCTCACATTTAGCAGATAAGAACCTGAAGTGCTCTTGAGGAGAAAGATCTTCTACATCAGACTTCTTGTCCAATTATTCAATTTCAGTCAATAAGGAGTATTCAGTTCGTTTCCTTTCGAATTCCTGCTTTTGATGCCACTCCTTGAGTGTTACTTTCAATTCCTTCAGATTACAGGAAATATTGAAGTCGGCCAATACATGAAAGAATCACTAGTGAGGCTATCAGCAATCAGGGCTCTACAAGGTGGAGAAGAGAACCATGAGTTATAGAATCGGAAGGGAGAGGGGCCCATTAAAAAGATCCTGCTTCCAGTAGAATGGGAAAGTGATCTGAGATTGTTCTTATTTTCCTTGAAGCTCTGAAGTTTGCAAATTCGTCCTCCCAGGCTTTGGATACAAGAAAATTGTCAATCATTGAGCGAGTGCTTTCATCTCTGGGTTTAGACCGAGTGAAAAGTCCATTTCACAAGGGGATATGAGTAAGTGATAAATCAACTATAAGTGTATTAAATTTTTTCTCATGCTTCTAGTTGCTCTTCTCCCTGACACCCTTTCTTGGAGCCATCTAATCATATTATAGTCACCTCAAATGCACCAAGGTATTGAAATTGATGATGACAGTGAGCGAATTTCATCAACAAATCTTTGTCAATCTCTATAGACGTTTGGGTCGTAGACAGTTGTATACAGAAGACTTGTCTTGTGAGAAGGAAAAATAATCTGTTAGCAAAAAAATATCTAGTTGAGCCGAGGCGAATTGGATATTTGCTTCGTCCAACATTATAAGCAATCCCCCAGATCTTCCATTTGATTCCAAACAAGACCAACAAATATCCTAGGAATTTTATTAATTTTTTATCAAAACAACATTCGGGCAGAGATGAGTAATCAATTTCTTGATCGCAATGCGCTTGGAACAGTCGCCTAAGCCTCTTGTATTCCAGAAAAGTATCTTCATGCTTTAGATTTACTTTCAACTTCTGTAATCACATGCAATTGGAGTCCGCTAGATTTAACAACTTCTTCAAATTTAGTTAGTAATGCTACATTTGAAGGGCCAGCCTCATCGATAGTGGATAAATTGGAACAAAAGATCTCCTCAACTTGACTAAGTGGTTGAACATCAAATTCATGGACACTGGAGTAAATAGAGGTAACAATGAATACTAAGTCGGTATCACAATCCACCAGTTGTGTGATAGGATCCACAGGTGCAGAGCAGATCCAACGAGGATCCCCTTTAGCATTTATTGATTTCAGATTGGAAGCAATAGATGTGACATGGGATGTGAGTGGCTAGCCTGTGATTACGAATGAGCTTCACTCTTCTAACAGATCGGGATACCATGCTAATTTTGAAGAGGGCTGAGAAGATTTCTTCCTTCGAGAATAATGCAGGGGAAAAGGTTTTAGGGGGTATTTGTTAAAGGTAGGACTCACTGGATCAGGATCAAGAATGGACTTAGGTTGGATGTATGGAGCTGCTGAGGGTGATTTTTCATTTGAAAAAGGGAGGTGGGAGGAAGAGGGGGGAGTGACTTGCAAAATGACATTGTGAGACTAAGCTTGAAGAATTTCATTAATTACGGGGATGGGACACAAAGGCCGGTTAAGTTCGGCCAAAGAAATGGAGGTAAGAATTTCTTCATGCAAAGTAGCGGGTCGTAAGTGCATTTTACTGTGCATGGCTCGGCAGTTAACTGTGGAAGGCGAGCTAGTCGAATTAAATGAAGGGTTAGCAGCCAAGGAATTGAGAGGAGAGAGAATAAAAGGAGAGAGACAAATAACAACATTATTGTTGTTTAATGTGGGGGACTTTTCGGCCTCCTCTGCAGATGTGGGGGACAATTGGAATGCAAGGGGTTCGCAATCATCAAGATGATCCTCTAACTTATTGCCTAATAAGTGAAACGTAATCGTTCTACTCCAATCCAAATAGTTCGAACCATTTAACTTACGTAATCGTTCTACTCCAATCCAAATAGTTCGAATCATTTAACTTATGTTTCGTGATTTTTATCACATGAGAAATAATTATTTGCTTAAAATCAGCTATGTGTTCTTAATTATGACGAAAACAAACACCAAATGAATAGAATACAACCAACTAAACTCCAAAACCCTAAAAGCAAGATTTGAGACACTCAGATGCCAAAAACCAAAAAACCGACCTTACCACGAAACTACTAGGTAATTAGAGCCATTCAAATTGCACTTCGTGATTTCCGTTGAAAGGGTAACAATAGTTGTGGACTTAGACTCCCCCACTCTCTCCTATTCTTCTCAAACAAGACAAATAGTAAACACAATTCTGAAAAAACAAATATAGACAAAAAAACTATAGCAAAAAATACTAGTAAACAGCTTTAACCGTCGAATTCGAGGCTATTCAAGGCTGGAAATGAAAAACTAACTCCACAAACTTGTAGAGCTTGTCGTTACGGGAAAAACCAACCCAAGAACTTGCAAAATAGAACCCGGACGTGCCCTTTTTTCTCCAATTCAATCTGGTTGCACACCTTAATTGCGAATAGAACGGAAAAACCTCGATTCAAGGCAAACGGGACCCGAAAACAAAAAACTAACCGCACACCCTTGTTAATCTTGTTGTCACAACAAAACCCCACCAAAATCGCTCTTATCGAAGGTCGTACACGCCCCACTTGTCGCTCAAAGTTGTGGCTGTCAGAATTTTGTTTTGGAGAGTGGTCTCCTCGTTGATCTGTTGGCCGCGATTTTTAAGTATGTTGTAAATCGGGGATAGTCTTTCAGGAGTGTGTTAAAAAACTCCAACGGACGTAACGACAACGGCTTCTAAAAGATTCTGGCAGCAACGGCAATTTTCTGACAACCCTTAACTAAAAAACCCTAATTTCGAATCTCTAACGCTCTGATACCATGTAAACTTTATTAAGACATAAAGAATCGTATTTATTATTAGAGGTAATGTATTTACATAGAGATTACATCCTAAACCTAATTACTAAATGGGCCTAATCGGCCTAACAAGTCTAATACAAATACTAATATACTAAACCTAATATACTTACTCTAACAATGGGCAAGAAGTCCTAAACAATTGTCAATTCACCCCTATAGCAACAAATTCTTGCAAATTTAAACCCCCCCAATAGAGGTACCATATCCTAGCATAATATCAAACCCATATGTCTTGATTGCTGCCATATTATGCATTTCAACCAAGGTTTTGCAAATGAAATTATGTGTAGCCACTGAATCCATCGAGAATACTACTTCATGGTAGGGATGCTTGGTGTATCAATGTCAACCATAGTGTGAAGAGCCAATTCGAAGAATTTGCTCTTGTTCTCCTTGACTTCATTAGTTTCTTTAGCCCAAAAGGTCTAGCATTCAACCAATCTTTGTGCCTTATCATTCTTTTTTAATACATTTGTGCCTAGAAAAAACTTCTCATATTGAAAACACAACCCCTATTCACACCTAGATTGTAACTTCATATCAAGGCCATTTAAAAGGCATCTTTGTTGCCTTTCCATTCGCATCACGCTTCCAACCTAAGCATGTCCTATTCTGGTTAAGAGAGATTGTCCTCAAATTATTACTTTACCCAAGAGAAGATACTTTGCTATTGGCCCCTTGATTGTGAATCCCTACATTAGATTTCTTATTCTCATAATGTGTTAATTTATCCTCAATCTCCTCAACCTCATCTATAATTGGAATAAGAATATTAGAGATTCTCATCCTCATCTCGACTCGAATGATTTCTTGTTCAAATTAGTGGATTACAGCTAAAAGACTGTCGAAATGTTGATCGGAATGTCTCCAATCTTTACTTCCACTCGCAATTCTATCCTTATGGTAAGTTCACAAGACTGTCGTGATACCAAAGCCGATAGGAACTATTCTACTGATAAAACACCTCAAGATTATAGAGTTCCCCGTCCGCCCATACAATATTCTCGATACCTCGCTCTTAATACTCAGGGTTATTTGTAGAGTTTGGTTAAGCAACTAACTAATCACTCTTGGGTACATTCTGATTCCTTCTCTTAAACATTGTGAATATGAGGTCTATAAAAAAGGGTTTAACATGAGACTTTTAGTTAAAACTTGATAACATGTGGACATTATGAATTGTCAGGCATGCATGGTCAATACAATGATTGCGCAAAAGAATAAGGTTTCATAGTTTTACAAATGTGTTAAGGAGAAGAGAAAAAAGTGGTTAGTGGCCATTTTATCACACGCACACAACTATACACACAAATTCTAATCTAACAAGCATAATGATATGTCTGAAGGATAAAAAGCTGAAAAGTATGTCAAGAAATCAATCTCTCTTATAGAAGAAGAGTAGACTAAGACTTAATTAAACGCTAGTGATATAACTATAAATTATAGATGGCATCTAACCTTTTCAAGGGAATATCTTATCCTAACTTCGGGATTAGGAGATGTCTTCTTCTTTCTTGCCTTAAGACGATAGAGTCTGAGTTCATTCAATTTGGCCTTCTTAGACAATTTTGTTTTGACCACCTTCCTCTGTTTTGGTGGGGAAGTTTTAGTAACCGAAGGCCCACCAAAAGAAAACCTGACAAAGTTGTTGTCTGTTCTCAGCTCCACAGCTGCACTGCTAAAACGCCTAAATGATTGCCATTTTTTAAACCCACCAAGGCACTCACACTCATTATATCCCCTAGAGAAAAAGAAGTCAGACGGACAGTGTAGCAATGATGATTGTTGGAGAGACTTTGCTACATGCTTATATCTTTGATGGTCATATCTTCCATTCAAGGACTGTCTTAATGATGTGGGTACCTTCGATAAAGATAGATGTGATACATTTGTAGTCCGTGACATGAATCCAAATACCGACTCCCTGCATGAACATCATAACACAAGCATCAAATTTCATTAACCTTGAAAGGAAAAATATGTACACACTGTTTTAAAAGTGCCTAGGCGCAAGTGGCACATTCGGCGCCTCGCCTTGGAAAGTTGAGGCGCATTTTCAAAAGGCACACAATTCACCTCGACTTATGTGAAGCCTTGGGCGCGACAAGGCGTGTGCCTCAATCCTATTAGTGATAGTCGTCTCTCTTTTTCTAGTTCTTTCTTGTAAAAACTATAACTTCTTAGAGAGTTCACTTATGTTTCATTCATCAATGAAATTATTTCTTATTTCAAAAAACATCAATCGTATTAATGATAGTCTTGATGTTAAAGACATCATTTTAGAAATTTGTTTAAGTGACAATAGTCAGTATAATGTTTTATGTATTTTTATGTAAGTATTATGTTTTACCATACATGTTAACACAAATTTAGAATTTATATAATGTTTTAAATTAAAATTGAGGCTTACCTCTCATACCTCGAGCTTCGCCTCTTCAAGAGGAAAAGCCTTGGGCTACTTATAGCCTTCTAAAACATTGACAATCATGAATTCAACTTTGCATTATTAACAATGTAAACATTTTAACCACTTTCAAATCAGATCCAAAATTTATTTGGTTGGATCAAATTCTAGTTTGAATTTAATAAGCCATAATACCGTATTAGATAACCAATTTCTAATGAGAAAAGTACTAATTATCTTTTAAATGGTCTTCACACTTTTTTCTTAAGTGGAATCCTTAATAGTAAAAACATCAGTTGCGAAGACCTTCAAATTCCTCTCTCTCAATTTCCCGTGTTTCTTACTGTGAGAGAACGGTATTCGACGTGCTTTGACAATTTCTAAGAGTAAAATCTTTTGTAACCAATTAACAAAAAACTCTAAATTTTGTCCTATATCTTTCCCGTACTTCAATTTGAACAAAACAAAGAAACATACATAAATGTGAGTCTTATTGATTTTCCCGGAGTTTCAATTTCATCTTAGTTAGCAAATTGCTGATGATGAATCTAGTGTCGTTGAGGCAAGCTATGCAATCAACTATGGTGATAGGCCAGGCGAACTGAAGCCTCAACGCCTTGGAAGTATCCAAGGCGAGAAGCTTCAAAGGAGGCGCTTGCCTTGATGCACCTTTTCTTGCCTTTTTGTACCATCACCACAAAGTCAGGCAAGCGCCACACACAAGTGACAAAAAGCCTACTAACTTTGAAAATATAAGAGTTGAAGAAGAAATGTAATGATACAAAAGACTATAATAAAAAGAGAATATAGAAGGATTAAGAATAAGAAGAATAGAAATGAGAGTAAAACGAAGAACAAAAAAAAGAATAATTTGAAAAGTTTGAAATAATGAGAAGTTTGAATATGATGATTATCGTTGAAGTTGAGAGAATCAATATGCTTTATTATATTCATTAGAAGGGTATTTATATACAAATATACATGGTTGTCCTCGATGTGTACATGTGAAAAGGCAATAAAAGGGAGCTATAATTAAAAAATAAAATAAAGCGTCTAATATTAAACTCTAAGACTCCCCCTCAAGTTGGAGCATTTATGTTAAACAAACCCGACTTGTTTGAGAGATAATCTATATGTGCTCCATTCAATGCTTTTGTGAAGATATTGCCTAATTGTTCTCCAGTCTTCACGTATTCGGTGGAAACCACACCTTGTTGCATATTTTCTCGTATAAAATGAAAATCTACCTCAATGTGTATAGTTTGCTAATGAAAAATTGGAGTAGATGCAATATGCATGGCCGCTTGGTTATCGCATCACAATTTTGTCAGTGTCGTGACATAAAATCCTAACTCAACTAGGAGTTGGCATAACCAAACTAATTCACACACAAACTTCACCATTTCTTTGTATTCTGTTTCTACACTCAAACGTCGCACTACATTTTGTTTCTTACTCTTCCAAGAAACTAAATTTGTGCCCATAAGCACACAATATCCTGACGTTGATCTTCGATCTTCTTTAGATCCTGCCCAGTTCGCATTTGAGTAACCTTCGATGTTAGTATGACCATTATTATTATACAACAAACCTCGACCAGAAGAAGCCTTAAAAGAGCTCAAAATCTGTTCTAATGCAGCCTAGTGGTCAACCGTAGGGCATGCCATATACTAACTCATAACACTCACTGAATATGCTATATCTGGTCTTGTCACAGTAAGATAATTCAATTTTCCTACTAATATTTTATATCTTTTCAAATCTTTCAACAATTCTCCTTTCGTGAGTTGTGAATTGGGCATCATCAGAGTAATACATTGCTTA
Source organism: Cyclanthera cordifolia (assembly GCA_037832605.1). Taxonomy (NCBI): domain Eukaryota; kingdom Viridiplantae; phylum Streptophyta; class Magnoliopsida; order Cucurbitales; family Cucurbitaceae; genus Cyclanthera; species Cyclanthera cordifolia. Next base: position 13,059 of record JBBMEG010065255.1, read on the forward strand.
GCCCTTGACTTTCTTGTTTTAGTCAACAAATCAAGTACATATTTTCTTTGTGATTATAAAATTCCCTTCTTGCTTCTTATAACCTCAATCCCTAGAAAATATTTCAGCATACCTAAGTCTTTCGTATGAAATTGACAATGAAAAAGGTCTTGAGTGATTGACTACCCACTAGATCATCACATGTAATCACAATGTCATCAACATCCACAATCAACAAAATGACACCATTCTCAGACCGTTTAAAAAGATAAGAGTGAACTGATTTGCTCTTCGTCATCCCGAACCCTTCAACCTAACTGAATTTGCCAAACTAAGCAAGTGAGCTCTGTTTAATCCATACAAGGATTTTCGGAGGCAACATACCTTACCATTCTCCACCTGAGCAATAAATCCATGTGGTTGCTCCATATACACCTCTTCTTGTAGATCACCATGAAAAATGGCATTTTTTATATCAAGCTTATATAAGAGCCAATTGTAAATAGATGCTATCGAGATAAATAAGCTCACTGAAGCCATCTTTGCAATAGTAAAGAACGTATCCTCATAATCAACTCCCAACGTCTGTGCATAGCCCTTGGCAACAAGGCGGGCTTCCAATCAAGCTACGAACCCATCAAGATTCACTTTAACCGTAAACACCCATTTACAACCAACAAACTTCTTTCTTGCTGGAAGAGAAACTAAATCTCAAGCAGTGTTTTAAAAGGCGCGATAAGGCGCAAATAAGGCGCAAAAAGTCGCGACTCGCGAGGCGCAACAGTGGCGCCTCGCTTCGATGAGGCGCATCGCAGACGTTAAGGCGCGCGCCTAGTGTCACGGTCCTACTTGTCCAGTGCGTGTTGCACATGGCCGCATGAACCTTTACACCTCTTTTCATCATGTCTTTATGCTATTTTGTTAGTATTGCATGTTAGGATAGTTTCCTTCATTTTTATCTAGGGGTTGA
>JBBMEG010065285.1:0-14002 GCA_037832605.1 Cyclanthera cordifolia
ATCATATAATCACTTGGTAGGAAGGAAGCTTCAAGAAGTCATACCCCCTATAGTACATTTTGGAACAAAATTGGTGTCACACCCTTGCATATGAAAATGGCGAGGAGTCAACACCTAGACAAAAATGAAGGAAACTATATCCTAACATGCAATATTAACAAAATAACATAAAAGCATGATAAAAAAGGATGTAGAGGTTCATGCGGCCATGTGCAACACGCACTGGAAAAGCAAGACTGTGACAACGGGCACATGCTGACACCTCTCAAAAAAGATGTCGGACACATGACCGTAATCAATACTGGTGACATTGAAGACATTTGGTGATGGGCATAATTAGTGACGGGCACAAACCGTCACCAAAGATCTTTGGTCATTCGCTACACCAAATGTATTTGGTGACAGTTTTGCCTGGCGCGCGACACCAAAGGTCTTTGGTGACGGTTTTTGCCCGTCACTTATTCTCTTTGGTGACGGGCGCCCATCACCATTTCTGCCCATAACCAAATCTACGGGTTTTTTTTTTTTTTTTTGCTTTTTTCCCTCCCTCAAATATGAGACTCATCTTCTTTTTCATTTTCTCACTCTCCATTTTTCCTTTACGACCTAATTTTCTAAACCCTTGGTCAGCTTCATTCTCAGCTATCTTTATCTGCAAAATTTCTTTGTTTTTTCTGCTGCCACACCCTCATTCTAGTAGCTGAAATAAGTTATCCAAGAAATCAATAATAAAATTGAAAGAGTCAACAAAATAAAATATTCACATTGCAATAACTTTGACATCTAAATTTTCAATTCAAATGGTATGGATACTGACAAAATTTGAATTAAACTTAAGCAAAAAAAATGAAGTTATTCATAAATTAAGGAAAAGTTGGAATTGGTTATATATTAGCGGGATTGGATTATTTTCAGCATTAATTTCATTCGTTGCTCTCTTCACATGCTAGCTCGGTCTAATATTTGAAAGAAGTTATTCAGAAATTAAAGGAAAATTGGAATTTTGTCCATAACACAAAAAATTACCTTTTCAAGTTCATCTTCTACGGCTTTGGCAATATGATTTTTCTGTTAAAAAACATTATCCAAGTTGATCAACTTTGAAACACTTGCTTTGATTGCTACAAACCTGCAACCAGTTTCTAAAATTTAAAGAAGTCTAATTACACGCACATATATGTATATGACAAAAGAAAAAAGTAAAAAAAAAACATGAGTGCATTTAACTAATACGATTAAAATGAAAGAAAAACAAGTGCAGTATACCATAAATATTGCTAAGGATTGGTGAGTTTCTGAGATGAAAGGAGAAAGAAAATGAAGATTTAAGATCAAAATGAGAAAGAAAAAGAGAAATAATGAGGGTTTTAAGATTTAAGATGAAGAAGATGAGGGTTAGAGAGTTTGAGAAATGAGATCTCGGATAAAGTAGAAGGGAGAGCATGAAAATGAAAAAAAGATGGGGTCTCAGGTTTGGAGGGGGGAATTATGAAAAAAATAAACGGAGATTTCGTGAGGGCTAATTAGTGTCAGGCGCCCGTCGCCAAAGAGAATAGGTGACGAGTCACCAAAGACCTTTGGTGTCGCACGTTAGGCAACAACCGTCACCAAATACCTTTAGTGACGTGCATGACACGCGACACCAATAGTCTTTGGTGATTGTTTTTGCCCGTTACCATTTCTGACTGTCACTATTTTGCCCATCACCAAAATGCCCGTCATCTCATATCCTTGTTTTTTGAAAAAAGTTGAATAGACCGTCACCTATTTCCTCTTTTATAGTAGCGTATAGATATGTTGGAGGAGGAAATTTTTTTTGAAGTGTTGTGATTGAAAGGCAAGTAGTGAGTTTTTTGTGTGTTGGCTATGAAGCAAGATGGCCATGTTAAAGCCTCTCAAAAGTGTATTGGAGTTAGCTGATCTAAGTTGAGACTTAACGAGCGCTAGGTGGACTCATTTGTTGGTGGCTCAGAGTTAAGTTTCTCTTTGTGGTTTTGTTCAAGGAGTGTACATGTTGAAGCTCCGAGCACATAGCATGGTATCTTCAAACCTTATCTACCTATTGTTGAGTTAGATCTTGAATGCTACTTGTATGTATCACTTAGCTATAGGTTTGGGGGTTAATCTTAAATATTTGTTTGGACTTAGCCTTGTAATAGTTGGTTCTAATCAAACCTAGTGGAAGGCTCGAGCTTATTGTATTTGTTGTACTGAAGTTGTGTGATGATACTAGTATGTTGAATAGATTTCTAGAATTTGACGTGTGCTCTTATCTTGTTTGTATCTTTGAAGTTTTATTAGAAGCATGTTTGACTTAGTTGTAAATAGGTTAATGCTTGAATGTTTGAGTACACGTTTGATTGCTGAATTGAATAAAGTATGTCTAATATCTAGTTTGTGGAACTTGTTTGACATCATGCTTGTACCTAGTTGTGCATAGATTTGATCATGGCTGAATGATCATGTTATTTTGATGTTGAACTTAATTACAAAACACTTGTATATCTATATACTATACTCTATTATTTATGATAAGGCACTGAATTGTGTTCTTGAATGTCTTATGTTTAATGGAAGTTGCTTGTAATTTTTGTATTGTGGCTTGTATATGCTCAATGATCTTTAAGCATGCATGTTCATGCAAATCTCTTGTTATTCTCAAATGTTAGGCGAGCTATTAGGTTTAGATTAATAAAGCATAAAACACGTAGATATCATACTATACCTGGTTTCCTAAAGATCTCGAATGGATGCAAAGAATGTTGAATCACATAACTTGTTAGAGTGAGCATGTACAACATTTGCTTGTGTGATACGTCAAGTTTATTAAATGGGGAGAAAACGATACGACAATGATTTGAACACAAGACCTCCTGCTTTGATACCTGTTGAATTTATGTAAATCACCAATAAACCTAAAAGTTTAAACTAATAAGTTGGGTAAATTTAATTATATCAACTAACACGTTCAATTAACAATTTAGTTTTAGAAATTTGTGAGATAAATATTAAAGGCCATAACCTTTGGATTAGATATGAATTTGTGGATTATTGAATTACCAATTTTAGATTTCACCGACTTATTTGTATTACTTAGGAACTTTTGTAGTACTGTAATAAATAACACGAGGTTCCACTTCAAAATTGATAATGAGAGAGTATCTTACGTATTTTATAAAAGTGTTAAGAATTCATCAACTTTTTAATACGAGACAAAGTACTAAAGTATATTCAATTTCTTAAAAAGAATCCTTTAAAGAGTAAGCTATAAATGGTTACTAGTTTCTTACTCAATCAAATTATGTATTGGATAGTTCACGAGTAATGATTTCATTCTAAGTCCACAAGCAATGCTCCTATTTATTCACATTATCACGTGTTCTAAAGTTTGTAACAAAGGTAAGGTCCTAAAAGCCTTAATGGACATTATTATAGTTTTTATTTATTTATTTTATTTAAAAAAAAAAAAAAAAACACTTAATGGACAAAGTAACATGAAATGTTGTACCTTGCCATATCATAGTGAGCACTTAGAACAAGACTAATGAGGAAAAATGGAGTTGAATATGTTATTTATTTATTTACTTATTATTTTATTGTACGCATTTAAATTTATTGGAGATCTTCGCTTTATCCTCCATTTAAAAATATATCGAGTTCTCACCACTTTTATAACACAGTGTGAGTTAATCATTTTTTATTATTAACTGGTTTTGAGATGGAACTCGACTTTAACAAATATAGTGTGTTATGAAATCACGACACAAATTATGATAAGCCAGTAAATTAAAGAAAACGGAAGACAAAATACAATGATTTATTACTAAAACTATATTAACTACGTCCTCGGACAGAAGAGATCAAATAGTTTTGTTAAAGACGAAGTGAATACAAGAATGTCGTTCAAATGAGGTTAAATTTTTAATTAAGAGAGTAATTTATATAGTGCACTCTCATAAAATTCTATTAAAAATTTTGATTGAAATACATAAAAAAACATAGACCCGAGCTTGCTGACCAGACAGCAAAACTTCCAACTAAATAATTATGAGACATCATATATTTCAAAAAATATATCTCAACATACCTTATTAGAGCTAAAACCTAAATGAGGTAATCGAATAAACAAATTCAAATCTAACCCCAAATTAGTAAACTTAAATAGACACTCTCACATGTAGAAAATTCTCTCTTTGTCTCACCACCTTTATAAAATATGAGAACTATTTGCCTATCCTACATTGATTTTCTTACTATCAAAAATGAGATTAGAACCAAAAAACATTTAATTTTATCTTTTAAATCAAAACAACAATTTTTTTTTTTAATTACAACATTTAATTTATCATTTAACTTTAACGCGGTTGAATTATTGCTCTTTTTAAACATCAAAAACAACTAATGTAAATGTGTTATACACAATGTTTTTCCATGAATGTAGTATGGTTAGATCTCTACCACTATTAAAAAAGTGAACAAATAAATACACATTGATTGAGCTAATTATGTAGGATCAAAAATATATATATATATATATATATATGTATATATATATAGTTTACTATATATAGATATTTAAATTTTTGTTACATTCAAAAGATTAATTAGACAATATGTTGAAAGCTATGTAATTATGATCCAAATCCTCACATCTCAAACTGATTTTTGGGATGAAAGTGTCCATTTGGCTCAAATATAGTTGATTCAAGAAATTAAAGTGTCTGATTCAAGTGCAAAAAAAAGGGGTAAATAAGTCTTTTAATGTGAAAGATTTGAAATGAAAGTTAATGGTTGAAATACCATTTAATCCCTAATTTTTGAGTTTTGTATTATTTTAGTATCTAAATTTGTAAATGTCTACTAACCTTCAAAGAACTTTGAAGTTTGTTTGATTGTTATCCCTAAATTTTGAAATGTTCATTTTTTTTTTTATTATTGTTTATAGAAAAAGAAAAAAAAAACAAACTTAAAAATTGATCATTATAAAAAAAAAAATTAATATTTTATAAAAAATGATCATATTTTTTATACTTTTAAAAATATGTGACCTTTGTTTTGCTTGTTTGAAATTATTAATTATTATTATTATTATTCATTTCAAAATTATATACTTTTTAAAATTATATATATAGAGAGATTAATGTTGACTGAGATATTTCGATCAGTCATAAATTGTCACGTCATTATCTCAAATTTAATGGTGAAACTAAATTAAATTTTGAGACAATATTTCTCAAAATTAAATTAGATCAAAAGTTGGTTTTGTTTTGAAATTGGGTGAAAATTAAAAATACCAAGTTCAATTAGTGGCCCAAGTTCAAGTAGCAACTCCAATGGACCAACCCAAAATCCTGGTCCAAAAGCCAATCAAGGCTCAAGCCTAGAGTCTATGGCTCCTATATAATTAAATAGAGGAGTTCTCCTTCATGTTCATATCCAAAATTTGAAACTCGAGATAGAATTCAATAACTCTTCAAATTTCTAAGGATCAAGCAAGCTTTTGAAGCTAAAAAACATTTTAAATGTGTGATTTCATAAACAAGTCGCTCAAACACGAAGAACACGCATCATTTTCACAAGCAAATCATCAAAGAAGATCAACAAATCAACGACTGATCCAAAGATCAACAAGTCAGAAACTGATCATCAAAGAAGATCAACAAGTCAACGACCAATCAAAAGATCAACAAGTCAGAGAGACCGATCATCAAAGAAGATCAACAAGTCAACAACCGATCAACAAGTCAACGATCAATCCAAAGATTAACAAGTCAGATAGTGATCATCAAAGAAGGTCAACAAGTCAACGACCACAATCTACATATCAACAAGTCATAGATTGAACCAAAGTGAACTTAAGAATAAGCTGTGAAGCCCTCAAGACAAATTCAACTTCAAGGTCAAGTTGCAAAATCCTTGAACAAATTCAACCTAAGGAACAAGCTGCAAAGCCTTTGATAAAATTCTAACAAACCGTGAAGCCTTTAAATATTCGTATATGAGAGAGAAAGAATAAGAGGAACATATTAAAGATTATACTTCATATCGCACATATTGAAATCAACAACATATATCTTTCATTTACACGTGTCTCACATTTTCTTTGCTGAAATCTCGTTTGAAGAACTAAAGTTAACATATTAGAAAGTTCATGAATTAAAATAGATCAAACTAATTAAAATGTGAAGAACTAAACATTTGAAAGTTCATGAATTAAAATTGACCAAACTAATTAAAATATGAAAAACTACAATTTGATATTTTTTAAAGTCAAATAACAAAAATGTAACAAAACTCAAAATCTATGAATTAAAATGTTATTTTAAATTAAAGTTAAATTATTAACTATTGAAACATGATCAAATTATCACTTATGGTCATGGTTGAACACCTTATATGATCTAACAATTGTAAATATGTATCCTAACTCTATATTTATGATGAATATTTTAATAATAATAATAATAGTTATATGCAATGTATTTTCAAAGAACATCACTCCCCTAAATAGTGGTAGGGTAATGTATTTCACTATTTTATAATTAAAAAAAAAAATGAATGTTTTGAATACCTCCAAATGAAAATAAGTAATGTGTATGTTTCAAAAAATTAAAAATAAATAAATAAATAAATAAATAATGGGTAGGGAAAAGAAATAAGGCTTGAAAGAAAGTAAAATCTACCAAACATAGCACTTTAATAGATGGTCCTCATACTACTAAAAAAAATGTAGGAAAAATAACAAACAATAAAAGTAAGATAAAAATACCTCATATCCATGCTTCTAGAAGATAGTTAGGGGTTCTTATTTCCCAATATCAAGAAGCTATTAAAAATGAATTTTTACGACTTTCTTCAAACAACATCTAAATTAGCTGTTATAATCATTTCTAATCACTTATTTTTAATCGCTCTAAATAACCTCTCATTTTTAATTATTTGTTTATAATCACTCATTTCTAATCATTCGTTTCTTACCACTCATTTCTAATATCTAAAAATAGACTATTAATTTCTAGCCACATCCAAACGAGATATTGTCTATCATCATTTTACAAATTATGATCTAAATGAAACTATTAACTGGAACTTCTTTAGAAATAATTATACCCAAACGAGCTATTTTAACCTGCTAGCATGTTGTCTCTGCTTAGTTTAAAGATGTAAGAACTTAGTTAGTATGGAGATACACAAAAATAACAATAATATAAATAGTAAATAAATAACTTTACTTGAACAAATTCTAATGTTGGTTTTGTAGATCTCCATTTTAAAAAAAAAATTTAAATAAAATGAGAACAACTACCATTACATTATGTTGATAGTTACAACATGCTTCGCTCTTGTGATAATAAAAAAGAGAATACTTCTCTGCACATTAATGTGTCTCATCAGTCTACTTAAATATATATATATGTAGCATAATTTGGTGTCATATAAATTGTTTGTAAATAAATAAATCAAAAGAGAAAAAAAATATATATTTCTTAAGAAAAGAAGTATTGATATATAGAGAAGTATTTATCATATGCCACTCTTATTTTAATTTAAATCTTAATGAACAATCAATTTAGAGTAATCATCAATAAAAGAGCAAAGCTACATTAACATCATGTATAATTCGATATTAAAAGGTTACCGATTTAAATCTCTCACTCTAATTATTGTTATAATTAAAAAAAAAACAAACAAACATTCAAACTTACCTTGAAATAATTAATGTCTATAATTGTGATGGCAGTTCAAAACTAATGTTACACCTTATTTATAATTGTGATAGAACTTAATGTATTCATGAAATAATGAATAGTTCCAAATTAAAAGCCTCCTTTTAGCTCACCACACAAAACAAAAACTTCATTTAATAACATTTTATAATTGTTAACATAAACATATATAACTTTATGATGATTGATATATACTATTCCTTCATTTGAAATTAAATTATTTCAAGTTCCCATGTTCATAAAAAAGTAATTAAATTATTTGAAGTAACATCTTTTCAAAACTAAATTCCACCAATAAAATTTAGGGTTAATAATGAAGACTTGGATTGGTTGAATGTGATGGTTTTTACACTTTTGGACCCCTAGGGTTCACTTTTTCTTTCTTTTTTTTTAATCATTTTTCAAGAAAAATATTGTAGTACAGATTTTGATGCATGCGGAAGTAGAGCATGCTTTTAGGACATGTTTGGATGGAAAGTGGTTGATGAAGAACAAGCGGAAGAATTGAGTCGCTTGAATGTCGTGTTTGAATGAACGATTGTACATAAATTATTTTTAGATAACGATTGTACTACTAGTTGTCTGAGTTGTCTGAAAACTGTGTTTGGATAAAGTTATTTGGAAGAGGTAAGGAAAAAAATGTTCTTTTTTTTTTGAAGAGAAAGTGATGGGAAAATTATGTTTGAAAAAATATTTGTTTGAGCTGAAGCGAGTATAGTTCAGTTGACGTTAGCACTCGATCTGTGGTTCGAGTCTTCCAATCTGAATGATTTTAATCTTCCACTTTCGATGTTGTAATCTCGAAAAAATAAAAAAAATTTGGTAAGAGTGGTTGGGGCTGAGGGGTTAGAGTGAGGAGCTAAAATATGTGTGTTGAGGGAAAATTGTCTACTTTAAACAAACAAAGTAATTGTACTCCACACTTTCCCTCCTTATCCATGGCTATCCATGCATCCTATCCAAACAAAGTAATATGGGTTGTTTGTTTATGATGTTTATGGAGCTATTACTATAATTTCTTCTTTCTAATCACTCAAAATAACTTCTCATTTCTAATCATTCATAATAATCACTCTACAATTTTACGAACAAACACTTCAAAGGATATTTGTTTTTCTTTTAATTAACTTAGAAGGACTATTACAACTGCATATATAATTCTTACACAATCACATCAAAACGAGTTATTTTAAAGGATAAAAAAATAACTATTTATTTTTAACCAGTCAAAATAAATCATAGTTTTAAAAATCACTAAATTCTAACTACTTATTTACGAAGTTTACATTCAAATGGGTTATTGTCTACAACTTCTGTACAAAACTTCACATCCAAATGAGATATCGTCAGCAAATTCTCTATAAAAATTCACATCCAAATAGTTATTACTATAACCTTAATTTTTAATCATTCAAAAGAACTAACGTTCTAATCACTCAAAATAACTTCTAGTACAATTACTCATCAAAAAATCCCAAAATTATTTATCACCACATAACCAAATTATTTTTTAAATTAATTGTTGTTGGTGCCAAAATAAAGAGAATAATAGTTTAACCACCCACACGAAATGTAAAAAAAAAACCACCCGAACTATTTTAATTTGTTAATTAAATGAAAATCGTACTATTTTAATTTTATAAAATAAGTTTATAGCTGCAAAGTTATGAAACTGAATATACCCAAATATGATTATTGTCAAAATGTCTCGATCATGTTGCCGACAACAATATATCAAATAAGATGCAAAACGTGCATGATTTGAATCACGTAGATTTAACGAATCATCAAATAACCATGATTTTGATATCATAATAAATTTAGAGAAGCATGACTCTGATATAATAATAAATTTAAGAAGTCGTGTTATGATACCATGTTAAATTTTGAAAAAGACTGGAATCTTTTAATATTCCATCAACTTTCAACGTCAAATATATATACAGTGTTCTTGAAATAATCAAACTTTGAAAGATTTCCTAACAAATCTTATATGACATCTAACAAATATAGAAAATATATACAAATCTAGAGAATATCCTAACGGATATTTATTCCTAACCTGCTATTTGATGTATTTCCTCGACAAAAAGTGTAATATCGAAAACCTTAAGGTACTCGTATATTAGAATATCTCAAATTCCTTCATATAAAACTGAGTAATCCAGATATTCATTTCATGAGAATTTCAGGTTACCTCAAATTAGACGACTCGTAAACGACATGCTTCATTTCTTTTTTATTTTATTTTTGCATGGAAGCCCTTCATTTTCATGCAAATTAAACAAATTGGTTGGCCACCTACTATGTTAAGTGGGCTCCAATTTGGGCAAAATGTCAAATTGCCACTAGGTCCACATGGCCCTAAGCCCTTATGATCCAAACAAAAATTCATTTCCCACTTCATTATTGAAATTGGGCCTTGAACTATATCCATAGGCCCACTATTGTCCTCGTGATTGTACTTGTCGTTGAAAAGCCACGAGTCTAAAACCCATCATTTGGCTTTATTAACCAATAAAAAATTGCCACGTAAATAATTTAGTTCAAATCATTAATCATTATTTGGCATTTAATTTCTCTTTTTCTAACCATTGATTCTTAATTATTCACTAGAGAAGAGAAGCCCATCGGTGGAGGAAATAGAATGATTTACAGTAGATGATGAGTTATTATATATGATCAGTTAATATAATCAATTAATTATAATAAACGGTATTTGGAACATAAATTGTTATAATATAGATTATGATAAACGATTTTTGCACTACTGATTATAATAACATAGGTTGTGATTTTTGTAATAATTTTTTAAATAACTTGAATTTAGACTAAAAAATTTACAAATAATTAAGAAAGTGATTTTGTTGAACTTATAACTAACTTTAATATAATGAGAATAAATTCTACATTAAATTTTTTAATAAAGAAATGTGTTTCTTTTTTAAAATTTTATTTGATATATTTTGTAAATTTGATATAGTTATATAATAATAATAATATAATAAATACTTGTATAGTTTTAATTTGATTTTTTTTTTTGAATTAATACGAAAACTTGTATTCATATGACGCATTTTGTTTTGAAAATAAACTTATCCAATTAGTAAAAATTGGGTTAATTAAATAAAGATATAAATTGACATTATTTCAAACAGTTACGAATTAATTTTAAATAAATAATTATAAGCATTTTTTTAATAAAAAAATATTGAACTTATAAATAAGTAGTTATCATAGTAAATCATAAAGAAAATTGATAATCAATATTCATTGTAATACTAAAGAAATATATTTAAAAATAGATAAACGGGCACGTATATTTAGATAAACAGGCAGTGAGACAGATTTAGATAAAAAACGAGCCATTATGATAAAGGGTGGGGCAAACATTAGTTGAATTATGATAACTCAAATAGTCGCTTACAAACTTGAGGTCCGAACACACTCGTATGAAGTACTTGTTGAATTCGTATGTTGAAGAGTAGAAATTGCAAAAATCTTATTTAAGGATTATTGTTTATGGGAGGAAGTGTTTCTTTTCTTTTTTTTTTTTTTTTTTTTATTTTAACCATTGTATATAGTACCTATTTATAAGTATAATATTTTTTATTTTTATTACATAGTATAATGGACAAAATGTTTATGTGTTATTGTAATTCATAAGGACGATTGTTAGTATAGATGAGTTCTTTGATCATTACTCGCCAACTTTTAGGTTTTAAACAACTATTTGAGAGCTGAAAATTTTTTGGCACCATCACTAAAATTTAACTATAAACTCAATAGAGGGAGAGAAAAATGACACAAGAATTTTACGTGTATCACTTAAATTTTTAGCTTAGGCAAGACAATATTATTAGAGGAATACTTCCAATAACAATATTACAATAATGAACAATAACGCTATGGAAACTAAATCTAACCTAAAGTGAAACAAAGACGTGAATTAATTTGAAGGAAAAAGATTACACCTTGCTATATAAATTTCCTCCAAGAATCTCCAATCCAATGTCTTTCAAGATTCAATATCCAAGGAAACTACCCAAAGAATCCAGGCGTTTCTCTTCACAGGCGACGCGGCGCCAGCAACAATTTCGGCGGCTCCACGTGGCGGCTCTGATCGGTAGGCAGTGGCACACTCCAGACAGTCTCTTTCTTTTTGTTAGCAAGGAGAGATCGATAACATGAAACCCCTAAATTTGAGGTTTCTCTCTATCTTTTCGAATTACTCAAATGCCCCTCAAGTAACTCGATCACCCAATTTAATTTCCCAAATGTAAAATCACCAAAATGCTTTCTTCCAAATTAATGAACCAATGTCATATTTATAATATTTAAACAAGGGGTTCACAAGGATTTAGTAAACATGGATACAACTAATTAAATCTCTAATTAGTTATAAAACTAATTGCAAATAATTCATTAATTAGTTAATGATTCTTTTAATTAATCTTGACCTAAAATGTATTTAATTAACCTAAACACATTCTAATTTAATTAAGCAAATTAACATTTATTTAAGTTGTTATATTTAAAGTTTAAGCCAAACAAATTATAACAATATCCACCCTTGGCTTCACTTTAAATAAGAACAATATATACAATGTTAATTCCACTCCCATTAATCAAGCTAAAAGAAAAAACACCAACTAATCAATATCAATACAAATAATAGCATAAACACAAAGTTCATTACAAAACCATTGCATCATCAATATTTCCCTCTAAAACAATAAAGATTTTAAAAAAATTAAAATAAATAAATAAATAATGGACACATACAAAAATAAACTTAATGTAAAACATGCAACCAAGTATTACATATTTTCAAGCACGCTTTAATTTTATAATCTTGATACACAACACAATTAGAGACAATATAAGTTGTTTGTAACATATTCCTCTAATAATATGAACACATATTTCACATTTGTCTTGCCTAAATACCACATGCCAAACACCATTTCAAAAGAACAGCATCAACTACATAATACAATCTTTTAATGAAATAAAGACACTCGCATCTTTAACATGAAGTCAAAGAACAACACATTATAAGCAAGCAAAAAATTACATAGAGTTGCATTTAAACATAAAAAGAAAAAACCAAAATTAAGACACTACTGTTTAAACCAACGTCTCAACACCCACAAGATGATCAAGACCATCAGTGCTACAAATCTTACCTTTAATGACACTTGGCCAAAAAAAATGAGAGAGAGAAAAGAAAAGAGTGTCATAAAAGCAAAAAAAGAATATCTCAAATTCCTTCATATGAAACGCAGTAATCCAGATATTCATTTCATGAGACTTTTGGGTTACTTCAAATTAGACTACTTGTAAACGACATGCTTCATTTCTTTTTATTTTATTTTTGCAAGGAAGCCCTTCATTTTCATGCAAATTAAACAAATTGGTTGGCCACCTACTATGTTAAGTGGGCAATGCTCTTACCATGTTTGCCTCTATTTATATAACTTGAAATCAATCTTTACTTTGAATCGGTTGTTATTAAGTAAATTGTTTTATGGTGCTTGGGATTTTATGATAAGAATAAAAGAATGTGTTGATTTACCTATTGTGTTGATTCTCTTGTTATTCATCAATGTCACTTCTAACTCAAAGTTTGTTATATTGTATAGGTACTTTGTTCAAAGTGAGGATTTCTTGCATCTACATTTATCGTGCAAGTTGTCAACTCGTGGACCTCGCTTTTTGTGATGTAAACTTTCTAGTTTTCAAAAACTTTGTAGACATTTTAAGAATTATCATGTATATTGTTATTGCCAAAAAGTTTTTTTTTGTTCAAGTGTACTATAAATTTTTTTAGTTGTATATGAAATGATATTTGTTGAAATGTCTTTGTTTAGATTTGTGGTTGTATATTATATATCTTTGTTGATAAGTAATGACACAAACAAAACATGTATATAGATAAAAAAAAATATCATGAAAATCGATAAATTGATATACATAAATACTAGCATGACTCAAACCTCTATGCCAACAAGTAGATTTAGACAAGTCAATTTTTTTACCTAGGTTATTTAAGCATTGTAAGGACCCGACCCAACACAGAGTTAAACTCGGGGCCTTAACCTCTTATGCATGATTAAAACTCTAATAACTTGCGGAGATATGTAAAAAGACTTTTGCATTTATTCCAAAAATACTTAGAAAAGCATAACATAATTTAGGGGTACCCGAAGAAAACATAAAACAATTATTAAAACCTATACTAAACATGCCTCAACTCAGTTTCATGCTTTAAA
>JBBMEG010065306.1:0-14000 GCA_037832605.1 Cyclanthera cordifolia
CACTCTATCAAGGAAAGTGACTCGAGCAAGCATGAACCAATTTATGAACATTTTCCTAAAGTCTTTCCACACATTATCGATGAAATGACTACGAACAACAACAACATATGTTCAATATTCTAGCCTATCGGATCACAGACCACATGCTTTCAAATTCAATAAGAAAATAACGAGAAGCGAACAACATATAGTCCATATTCTAGCCTACTAGATCACAGACCACATGCTTTCAAATTCAATAAAGAAATATCGAGCAACGGACAACATATAATCCATATTCTAGCCTACTAGATCACATACCACATGCTTTCAAATTCAATAAAGGAATAATGAGCAGGAAGGTTGTAACGACATGATAAACAAACCAACCAAGCAAGAACAAAACTAGCTTATGCACCCGTTAGGGTCCCTTACACTTGCTCAAAAGAACCGACTAGCATGAGGCTTGAGCCACAATGATTGTTCTAGCTAAGCCCCCGAACCTACAATTAAACAACATAATGCAGGTAAGCATTCAAGAACACAATAAGCATCAAAGAACTAACTCTACAAAGGTCGAAAATGATCAAGGATACCACGCTCACTTACATAATACGAACCAAGTAAATCTTGCTTCAAAAACTTGTTTGAGGCTACTACGAACCTCAGCGAGCAGCTAAACCACAACTCTAGTTTCACTCGAACTAGACATCCTCGAAGCAGCATGAACACACCTCAACTTGAACTTATTTAAAACCTAGCCAAAACATACCAAAGAATAAAAATCACTTGCACAACAATTAGTGTTCAAACCCAAGCTCTTAACGAACAACTTTTCTCTCAAGCTTCAAGTGCTCTTAACTCTAAAACCCGCAACAAGTAGTTGTTGATACCCAAAATCACACTAAACAGACTTGAAACCACACACAACCAAGAGAAAAGTCCAGCGAAGAACTGACACCAGCATTGTCGGCCAAAAACAGAAATCGAGAGCCAGTCGACTAACACGCCCAACTCCGACAAAGAAAAGTAGAACGAAACCAGTAAGGACGAGAAGCTTTCCAATGAGAACGACAACCCACAACCCAAGCTTAAACGAACGAGATGCAATCGAGATGAAATTTCAACGATTTCCTTGCAAGAACGAGATCGTTATAGAGGAGCAGGATGACAACCAGAGGAAATCAGCGTCGAAGATTACCACAATTGTGTCTGCACGCAAATGAACCCGCCCAACACACGCTGAAATCGAACAAAAATGAGAGAAAACGAGCAGAGAGAGTCAAATCAAGAGAGAACAGAAGGAGATCACTGAGAGACAGAACAAATCGAAAGAGGGGGAGGCAAAGAGAGATCGCGAGAGAAAGTGACGATCGAGAGAAAAGGGTGTGTCGCATGAGAAGAAATCAAAGGAGACAGGGACGGCGGCAGAGAGAGAGCTGCGAGAGAGATAGGAGAGACGGGTTCACGAGGGTGAGGAGGGAGAAATCGAGAGGGAAAATCGCAGAAGAGGGGAAGAAGAGAATCGATTGAGCGGTTTGGGAAATATTTTGGTTAATTTTTGAGTATTTGCAATAAGGCTCTCAAACTTTCTAATTCATGTAACATTAACCTCAGAAATCCTAATAAGTTGTTATTGGATGTGTTGGGAGGACTAATATTTGCCTTAGAAGAGGCTTGGGTTCAAGTCCTATGTGTTGCAGGTTATAAAAGCAACCATCTAGTTACCTGGTGTTGGTTTAATATCTTTGGACACAATCAAGTCATTAAGACCGGATAAAGGATACTAATAAGTAGACGTGGATGGTTTATGGCTGACCCGTTCGTGACTTGAGATTTGTGGTGTCCGTCATAGAACTTTTGTGGATGGTTGGTCCACCAGGATTTCTGCTCTTATCGAGCTTTTACTAGTAGCCTAGTGTGCCTCTCCAAGTATGTGGTTAGGACATTTGTGGCCCTAGGTGACCCCTAGAGATTTGTGATCTCTTGTCGATGTTGTATCTTCGACATGTGGCCCTAGACCGCTCTATGTAGCGTGGGTCAAGGACATGGTTCTCGACTTATCGCTGGAGTTTCAAGTTTCAAGTTTTCTTGACTCCTTTGAGTATGTTGATGATAAATATTAATTTACTAATATATCTCATATATTAATTAATTCTCCATAATTAATATTTATCTAATAAATAATAATTTATTAATATATCCAATATATTAATACTTAGTTTAATAAATTAAACAAAACTCTTTTTATTTAATAAGTCTTACATAATTTATTAATTAGTTTGAACCATTCAAAGTAACACTCTATTAAACAACATATTAGTATTCACACTATAAAACAAGTTATGTCTACGTATATAATCATTCATCTACAAAATTATCTTTAGAAGTTGTTCATAATTCAAAGTCGGGTTAAAAGACTATTTTACATCTGTGAGTACATCTTTCTCTTTAATCGCTACTGATTTTTCTAATGAGCAAGTTGTTCAGGTTCAACCATAAACCAATGTTCTTTCAAGCCAGTGAGAGGCGGCCAACGTTGTTCAAGTTCAAGGATCAGTGCTTATGAAAGCAACTTCTATACTTTTTCAATAATATGAAGAAATGAGTTTTATCAAGTGACGTTAAATTTCCAATTACTCACTACGATAACCCTTATGGTGGGGGAGGCTTATTGACCCTAAAATTTTTGGCTAGTTGCACCCATGGACATTAAATCATGCTTTCAAAAAGTAGAAGTGCACAAACTCACTTAGAATTAAGATCATATTAGCATATGATCATCCTAGTGAAATATTTAATCTACATCTATAACAAAATTATTAGACGAATCCAATATTTCTAGTTCAATCTCATGCAAAAAACTCTTTTTGCCCCTACTAACATGTGTTCACATGAACAACCAAAATCAGGTTATATACAACCATTGGAAAGCGGGTCATACCAATAGTGTCACTAGGACCAGTCGCCCACCCTTAGTCCATCTATTGTATATGGGTTTAGGTTATTCTTATTAATCTAGATCCATTTATATGTTCCACTTACTTATCCAAGTGTACATAGTAATAACCATGAGCATAATGTCATTAATCCAATTAACATGTTTGGACTGGATGATATTTTTATTAAATGCACAATTAAGAATAATTAATAACTCTTTATTGATTACAACTAAATATACAATAAATGTGGTTTTCAATTACAAACTACTAGACTTTTAGAATATAGTCCCTAACAAATTTGAAGGAGTTAGAAATGGTGTTTGTAATGAAAGACTTGGAACCAGCAAACAAGAATTCGAAGATGAAAATCTATCAAGACAGAAACAATAGAAATATTTTCTTATCTCATTTGATGAAAGTATTGTGAAGCTTCAACATACAAGGTTGTAAGCCAATTCCAATCATTCTTTCTATTAATTTCAAGTTATCTTTCAGTATGTACCCTAGCAATAAAGTAAAGAGGATGAAGATGTCTTGAGTATTGTATGCAATAGTAGTGGGAAGTCTTATGTTCTCTATGGGTTGTACCAAACAAGATATTGCACGTGCAGTAGGAGAAGTTAGTTGCTATTTGACAAATTATGGTGGAGGGCATTGGAATGTTGTTACTAGGATTCTTAGATACAGTAAATGATCGATATTGCATTGTGTTGTAAAGGACCAAACTTTATTGTTAGATCGTTCATCTTTATCTTATATAGCCAAGGTAAATGCTAGATTATATTTTATATGTTCAAAATTGATATCGAGAATTCTACAATACCCTTTGTCTAAGATTGTTAAAAAAAACTAGACCATGCACATTATTGAAAGTAAAATTGTTGCAAAATTGAGATTACATGATTTACTTGTTCACCAAGGGAAGACGTGACCAATTTATGACCATAAGATTTTACTTGAAACACAAGTATACAAAGGCTAGAAATATGTGATTATCATTAATGTTGGCGAACCATCGAAAAATCTTTGAATATATCTCACATCTAAGTAAGTGAGTGTGTAAGATAAATATAGAGAAAATTTCTTCTTGTAAGAGAGTTTGTTACTACTTTACAAGAGATAAAGTTCGTATCTCTTATTTTTATAATAAATTTCTTTTATTATTGCTTATGATTTTTGCCCAAATTTATTAATTAGGAGTTTTTATGGGTTAAATTATTGTTCGTCATTTTTTCTCTTTTACCTCTTTATAATTATTATTGTTTTGAATCTATTAGTGCGATCATACTTTATTTGATTAAACAATCAAAATTCATTTCACAAATACTTTCATTGTTATCTGTATCATTTATAGATTAATGGTAGGCAGGGATTTGAAAGAAGTAATACTTTGACATTAAGTTACAAACATGCAAATTAACTAATAAATATTTTTAATTAATTTGATACAGTTGACGTCTGTTCATGTGAGAAAAGTGTTTAAATTAGTTTTTCTTTTTCGTTTTTGACGAAAGTGTTTAAATTATTTAGTTATTCTACATACCAATCAATTCTTAAGAAAATAAACTAATACACAAAACCTAACAAGAAGTAGATACAAAAGAGGTAGCAATTTTATAATAAACCAAGGACTTACCGAATTCCAATTGAAGAAAAGTGGTAACTTTAAAAAAAATAACATAGCAATAATTGAAGTTATTTTGTTTTATTAACCAGTTTTTTTGATTGGCCTTTAAATGGGGGACCTCATTTTCTTGCCTTGCTTTCCAATCTCTTTTTTTCTTTTTTTCCTTTACTTTTTTAATGAGGAAAAAAAAGAAATAAAGATTAAAAAGTGAGTTAAAAAGGAAAAAAAGAGAGAACTATTGCGAGTTTTATTCCATATGTTTTTATGTTTCCATGCAGCAAGGCTTTGCACAAAAGCGAAGCTTCTTCCATTTGAGTAATGTGTTCGACAATTATCTTGTCTTGCCATTTAGTATTCATTTATGAAAGTTAAAGGTTTGAATTGATACAATTATGAAAGTTAGATTTTTCGAAAAAGTTAGGTGAGGTGTTTGTTTGTAAAATTGTGGAGTGATGAGAAAAAGAATTACTTTGAGTAGTTATAAAGAATAAATTATAATAATAGCTCGTTTGGATTAAGTTTATACAAAAGAATTGTTGTTGATATATTGAAGGCCTTTTGTTAATTGCTTCAATAGAAGATATTGGTTTCTCTCTCCTTGCCTTATAAGTTTGAATGTGTTTTTCAAGTTTCTTTATTCTTCTTTCTCTCTCAATTTCACGCTTTCTTTCTTGCCATTTGTGATGGAAAAGTAGTTATATTTATAGGTAGAAGGAAGACCAATTTTCTAGATACGTTAGTCTGATATTTCATCAATATCAAATTTAAGAGAATGTTACCTTAACGAGAAATAAACTCATATTTCTAATGAGTGTATTATTATTCTCTCATAGACATTTTAACCTACATTAGTTTGATATTCCATCAATATCAAATTTAAGAAAATGTTACTAAAAGACATAAGTTAGAGAGTCATAAATGAGTTCATATGTTGTCATAACGTTTTTACAACATATGAATATGAAAACATGTTTTCTTTAAAAGATCATCTTTATAGGAGAATACACGTGTAATTAGGAATGAAGCGTTCAATTTTCCTAACAATCTCCCACTTGGTCGTTAAGAAAATTCATAAGTGTTTTCGTATCAAGATCATAAGGCGCGTGTTGTATATTAATAACTTCATGAGCTTGTTATCATAAGTACCTTAACTAATCTAGTTTTCAATGAGAGTCGTGACGTGTGCACATTATTTCACAACATGCTTACTTCCATGTACTACAACATTCATAACTTTCATAACTAGGTCATAAATGAGATTAACTTAATGGTCATATAATATCTTGAAGTAAAGATTGTTTCTGTTTTCATCTTTACATAAATGTATACACATTAGAAAACATAAAATTGAAAGAAGATTGAAATATTAAGAGCTCAATAAGTAGTATATGTACGGACAAAATAAAATGACATAAAATATTCATGAGCTATTTGCAAGACCCATACTTTCAGTATGTCCCTGAAAAGTCTTTTGAGGTAGCCCTTTCGTAATATGTCAACCATTTGTAAGTCTATATGTATCGACTCTACAAAAATTTTCTTTAGTTTTAACATCTTTCTTTAATAATAGGTATTTTAGTCCATGTGTTTTGAACTCTTCGTTATCCTATCATGCTTCGAGAAAAAAGTTGCAGCTTCACTGTCGCAGTAGACTGTTAATAGCTTAGAGATAAAATTTAGGGCGCCAGACTATGAGATAAAAATTAGGCAGCCATGTTTCATGAATTGAAGCCTCATTAACATGCTACATATTCAACCATTATGATAGATCCGAACAACAACTCGAATTTTTGGCTTGTCCATGATATTGCACCTTCACATAAGAGATACATATAGCCAAGAGTGCAAATCCTAGTGTCAGGACATTCAGAAAGATTTGAGTCAGAATAACCAGTCACGGTAGGTAACTTGATTTTTTGTATGTAAGCATATAATTCGTTGTTACTTTTAGATATCTTAATACTTTTTTTGCAGCTTTTCAATGAGTGATTCCTGGGTTACTTTGAAATCTACCTAACATACCAACTGCATAACTGATATCAGGCCTTGTACAGACCTGCAAATACATCAAACTCCCCATAAGAGATGCATAAGGATATTTGGTCATTTCTTTTCTTTCCATAGGAGTCTTTGGACACTACTGGATAACAAGTTTGTCTCCTTTATGTAGTGATACAAGACTAGAGAAACAATTCATCACGCCAAATCTCTCAAGAATTTTATCAATATATGCTTTTTAAGCCAATCTTATGAGTCTTTGCGACCTATCACTGAATATTTTTACTCCTATCACATAGGAAGCCTCGTCCATATCGTTTATTTCAAAGTTTGTTGAGAGATCATCCTTAGTTTCACGTAGTAGACCAAGGTCACTACTAGCTAATAATATGTCATCGACATACAAAATCAAAATTATGAACTTGCTCCCACTAAGTTTTCAGTGAAATCGAAAGTAGTAATGATTTCATGAAACATAAGGTACCATTGTCTAAAAGCTTGTATTAGTCCATAGATTGATTTCTTAAGTTTGCAAATCACATCTTCCTGTCCTTCAATTATGAAGCCTTCAGGTTGGCGAATATAGACGTCTTTTTCTAAGTACATTATTATTGCTTAAATATATGTAATCATATGTATATATTGCTCACATAAAATTATGTTAATGAGAAAACATTAAGTAATAATTTATAGAGCAAAACATTATTTATAACATCAATAAATCTTAATGATAAATTTTTTTAAGGGATCTTTGGTGAGTAGCCAAATTAATATAAAAAATTACATATCTAGTCAAAATTTAAAATATTTACGAAGAAAATCATGAATTTCACAATATCAAAATATCAAAATTGAGAAGTACATTAATAACCCTAATCTTATTAATTGCAGTCGATTTTCATCAATCAAAAATTGAGAAAAGATATCTTGTTAATCTTGATATCCTCCTACCACTAATAATCCACATATTAATATCTTTTTTTTCTCCCAGTCTCCGAAAATCACTCACCTCTAAATCTTTTGAAGCTCGAAGAAAATATTATCGGCTTCCAGAAAATTGACTCTCTTATAAATTTATATTATTAATGTATCAATAATAGGAGTGTTCATACTTTTTTTGAAAAGCGATTCGATCAAAATCGATTGAATTAAGAATGGTCGGTCGATTTTCATATATATATCTGTCGGTGTCAAAGAAAATTTAATAGAATTTTGTCGGTCCGTTCGGTCAGTTATATCAATCCGTTCGATTGGTGAGTTAATAAATTTTTTCTTTAGAAAATATTAATATTTTCATATAATTAATTAGGTTTTTCATTAAATTTATGGTATAATCAACATAATTTTTTAAATGTTTTTCTAAAATATGTTTGATATATTAATTTTTTTACATTAATTTTCAAAATTTCAATATAAAATTGTATGATGAATATATTTTTAATAAAAAAAAATGAAAGAAGATAAAAATGAATTATCCGATTTAACCTACCGACTTAACCGGCCAAACCGACTGATCGGCTCGATTTCGTTCAGAAGTTAACCGATTAGCTCAGTTTGGTGTCAATTTTCACTAAAATCCGACATCGACCACCTATGAACTCCCCGAATTAATATTGTGTAATATTCTATTATTAATGTATAATATAATATTCTTTCAAAAAAATGTATAATATAATATTGTATTGTGATAATCATATATTTAAGTAATAATATGTATAATACTTATGTAATACTGTATTATTACTATATTATCATACTTATAAATTTGAGTAAGACAAATATAATATTTGAATAATATTGTATTAGATATAATATACAAATAAGAAATTGTGTATTGAAACAAAAATAAAATAGTATTAATAGTAATACTACAAAATACACTTAAAAATACGTATTATTTAATGATAAACAATGGAAAATAGTGTGATGTAGAAATAAGTCGGCAACCACTACTACACTATTATCGTTAGTACGTTGCTCAAAATTTTTACCCAATTTACCCACGTCTAAGGGAGATCGTTTATATATGGGAATATAAATTTAGAGAATGTAATTATTTTATCCAAATGAATTGAAAGAGGAAAAATAAAAATAAAAAGAGATTTAATTCCAAAAATGAAATTCGTCCAAGGGCATTATTGGGGATGGAATAGAAAAATGAAAAAATATTATTGCAAATGTTTTGAAATTTGGATAGGTGTGTAAATAATTTTCAAAATAGGAATATCCAACAAAATAACATTTTTTTTAATTTATTATTATTATTAGTTTTGGATTTAAGAAATCTTAAAACTGAAAATACATATTATTAAGAATAATAATAACCAAGAATTTTAGCCATAAAATCACATGAGATCATATGAACAAAATAATATATGATCCAATTGTATGACCTTTAGCTCCTTATAGATCATATTTTTTCATAAGATTTCTGGGTTTTCATTTCATGGTCGATTTTTTAAGAATTTTCATAATCATGATCAAACAATCGAGCCTAAAATAAAATTATAGAATTATCATAAATATACATTTAGGCCATATAACGGTTGAATCACTATTTTCTACAAAGCCAAGTTAGTAATGGATCTATCCATGCTAATTTGATTCTATTTATATAAATCATATTAAAGAATAATCATGTATTCTAAACATCATTCTGATAGAACATGTTAGATATTTTATACATTACATGAATCTATGATCTTGAATAACAAGATTATCACAAATCGTATTTAAATCTTAATCTATTGAAATATATATCTTCGAACATGATGATACAAGAAACTTTCGAATTCAACAAAGAATCGATGTTGATATTGAAACATTTTATCAATTCTTTCAGTGGAAGAACAATTTCTCTCTCTTTGCCTATAAGCTTTAATGTATTTTCATTCAACTTAATTCTTCTTTTCCATCCTACAATATTTGTGATAGAAAATTGATGGGAGGTCGAGGTGATGCTGATGATAAATCTATTTAGGATGTGGATTCGTATTGGATATTCCCTAAAACATCATTCTGGCACCTCGAAAATGCAAGTGTACGATATCAATTGTATCGAGTAATAAGTATATCCAAGTCATCTCCTCAAGGACAGATTCTTCGAAGTATTTCATATTCTGATCTGGGTAAGTTAAATACACACAAAAGTTGGGTGAAATAAGTTTGGGATGCAGGTGCGAAACACATTGTCAATGCGAGAAGCATTGTCTTTAGTCAAACAACATCAAGAGCAATACTCACTATATTGAAACATGCATAGTTAATAAATGGATGCTAAGTAACATGCAACTCATTAATAATAAAATGGTCAAAATATCATTTTTGTTTCTCAACTATTACATTTGTTCTATTTTGGTCTCTAGACTTTCAATTAATTTGGTACCTCGACTTTGCAAAAAGCTTAAAAATAATCATTGAGGTAAAAAAAAAAAGTAACCATAGTAAAAAAATCTGATAGTTGGCAAGAAGATAATAATAATAAATCAATACACGTAAACTTCTTCTTCTTTCTAGTTCTATCTTCTTCTTCATTTTTCCTCTTTCGCTTAGTCAAAGTACCTGAGTGAAATTACCATTATTTTTTCACACTCAGTATCTTTTCACAAATTACCATCCTTTTCACCATTCTTCTCTAGTCCCACGATCCTTTACATGTTATTCAACAATTTACTTAATCTTAAATCTCATCTGGGACTTTCATTTTGCTGTCTTAAATCTCATGAAACTTTTGGGTTTTTTTTTCCAATAAAGCTAGAAATGGGACAATTCTGAAACATCTGGTGGTGTCTTCAAAACTGCACATCTAATTTTTGAAATAATATCTTCTCACATGTCACCTTAATATAACTGGGTCCCATAATTTACCAATGATCTTATGTTGGAAAATACTCCTATTGTTTTATACTTAAACAACCATAGTCATCTTATGTTTCAGTTGACGGTGAGATTCGTTCGTGGAATCAAATCAAATGTGTTGTTCTGATAGATAAAGATTGATACTTCTGAGGTACAAAATATACAGACTTTTATTAGATTACAAAAAACATATTAATTACATACTAAGACAATATACAACTCTTGAGATAGACAACTGTAAAAAAACGGTAAAGTAGCAATACACTTTTTTTTTTTAATAGTTTAATAACAATTGTGGTCTAATGATATTTGTAATTATATTTCAAGAATTTGAGTATTCAAGAGGGAATCATCAAGATAAATTGCATCCTCCTCATTGATGGTTGAAGAAGAGGAAGAACAGAATGATGCTGCTCCTTGTAGGATCTTCTGGACATCTTCTTCTAAAGATGTTTGTGCCAATGCTGCCAGAAGCCTTGACTTAGAGTTCAAAAATTCTTGGCTTCATTTTTAACTTAAGTCTTGGAGATGACCATTTTCTGATAGCCATTCTTTGACAGATTTGATGGTTTTGTGTGTGAAAGTGAATTTTTCCCACCATTTGATTTTTATGGTTTTCTCTATTTTTCTATATGATCCATGTAACTTAATTGAAAAATTCCAATGTAACGATCCATGGTAATTGAAAATATATGCTGAATCACATGGGTAATGGAAATAGGTTTTTGAATATGTTCTTTGAGAAGTAATGGTATGATTCTTGAATAGGGACTGGAAAGATATCTTTGGTGAGGCCAAAGATTCTTCACCAATCAATGAACCAGATAGGATAATTTATTTTTTTGGAATTTTGACAAAATTGAATAAACCATGAGTGCTCATAGTTTTGTACCAGATCACGTTGTACCAAGCCTTGACGTAATTATGGTAAGAATAAGGTTGAGGTATGAATGTTTTTTAGAATTGCTTTTCAGTGTAAATGTTTTTATTGGATAAGTTTTCTTGGTTATATCAGATATTTTTGGATCATCGAACTCGGGTTCGACGGGTGCTTCAAAAATGACGATTGATTTGTCAAAGTAAGTTTTGATTTCTGGTTTTGGAATTAAGCGGTCAGGAATCACCGCATTTGAGAATGTAGTAGGGATAGATGATCCTGTTGGTTTGGTTTGACTGGCCAAAGGCTTGGTCGAAGATGAAGTTGATATAACTCCATTCGAGGGGTGATTTTAGCCTTACATCTAGTTAACAAGGTGTAACCAGAATCCATGGCATGGTTATCTGATGTCATTGGAGTAGGTGGAGTTGGTGTTGATGGTGAGGCGCCTTAGCCTTTTGTACGTACGAAATAATCAACCAAGGGAAATAATTGGAAAGAGGAGAAGAAGAAGGCTTAAAGAGAAGAAACTCTCTTGAGAGATAATCAACCAAGGGGTTGTCTTAGCCTTTTGTAGGCAAGATTTCAAAATCAAAGCAAGATAAAATTGCCTGCACTTGCAAAGATTTTTGTTGAGACAAGATTCTTTACATCTTTTTCTAAAACAAATTTAGATGCTTGAGAATTCGTTTTAATAATAAAATGTTTGTTAATCAAATCACCTTGAAATTTTTGAACTCAAAGGACAATCGATAAATTTCCTTTTTTGAATACTTTTTTTTAGAAGTATTCCAAATACAAGAATGATACATGCAATTGATTCTTTGTCCTCGTGGCATTGTTTCAGAATGCCACCATATCCAATGTCTGAAGCATTTGTTTCCACTGTTAGCTTTCGTGCAGGGTTAATCAAACTGAAACGTGGAATTGATTTTATTAATTTTTTATTTTTTGAACCACTTTTGTATGTTCTATAGTCCATGGTTTTGGTTTCTTCTTCAATCTCATATAGAGGTTTGCAAAGTGGTCTTATATTTTGGATAAAATCTGATACATAATTCAAACATCCCAAAAATCTTTGTAATTGGGTTTTATCCATTATTTCATGAGGGAAATTTGTGGTAAATTCAATAGATCTTTGAATGGGTTTTATTAACCCTAAATGAATGTCAACTCCAAGAAAACGTATTTGAGTTTGAAATAATTTTATTTTAGGGGCTGAGACAGTGAAGCAATTTTTCTTTATAATGTAATAAAATGTTTGAAGAGTTTGAAATGTTGATCAATGTTTTGAGAAAATATTAAGACATCATTAATGTAGACTATTGAAAAATCTTGATATGGATTAAATATATCATTCATTATTTTTTGAAACCCAGATTGAGCATTCTTTAGACCGAACGACATTACATTTCATTCATATTGACCAAAAGGAACATTAAAAGCAACTTTATAGCGGTCTTTATCCGCAATTTGTATTTGCCAAAAACCGAATTTCATGTCAAATTTTGAAAATACCTTCGAACTAGATATTCTTTTCATTAAATCAGTTTTGTTGGAAATTGGATATCTAGTCCATTCGAAAACCTTATTTAATGGTTTATAATTTATTACCAGTCTTGGAACGCCTCGTTCATTTTTCACCTGGTTGTTGACATAGAATGCAGCACACGACCATGAACTTTTTGATGGACAGATTAGCTTCCTCTACAACAAATCATCAATTTCTTTTTTTGTAGAATGTTAGTAGTTCATTATTCATTTGAACTGGCCTTGCTTTCGTCGGGATATCATTTTCACCAAATCCCTTGGAGTATGGGAGAGTAACAATTTGTTGTTTTCTATTCCAAAATGCATTTGGAAATATTTGAGCAAATATCACATTTTCATATTGTTTTTGTAAATATTTTATCTTTGATTGAATATTGGGGCTTTGAATTTGTTCTTCTATCTTTCTATAAGATATTTTGTCTTTTAAGAAATTAATTTGACTTTTCTTTTTAATGATGGTTGAGCTTTTATCTACGAGGTGATTAACCCCATGTATGATTATCAGATTAATAAATTCAAAAAGTAACGTTTCCCGAGGACTTTTGATTCAAGTCCTTTTTCAGAAATTTGAAAGGGATATAGTTGAGTTAAAAAGGGGTTCCTAGGATTAGTTATAGGCTTAGATCTTTTACTAGCATGAATGAGTTGACAAAACAAATTTAATTTTTACAAATATGAACTTTTGAAAGTTTGTAATTGATATTGAATTTGCTATTATTTGCGCCTCTTAAACTTTCATATGTTTTCTCAAAATATTTAGAAGGTATAAGACCTGCTTCAATGCAATCTTTATATGGTCCAGAGTCAATGAGGGCAATAAGGTTAGCTTTGAAATCATGAATTTTAAGAGTGACTAATGAGTATCATTTTTGTGACTTGAATGTCGAATCCTTCTAATAAAGATATTGTGATCATCAAGAAGGTTTTGCTGAGGTTTGTTTGATTTAGTTATGATAGTGGCAACTTCTTGACTTAATTTCTCTATATTTGCGTCTGTTTCTATTTTGAGAATTTGGACACTTGTTTTTTAAGATCATTTAATTCCTTTTGAAGCTCATTCGTAGTGACTTCTCACTAGTAGAAACCGGACCTTTAGTGACGGGCATATGCCGACACAAAAGTTATTTGGTGTCGGTCAAACGACCGTCATTAATACGGGTGTCATTAA
>JBBMEG010065317.1:0-13994 GCA_037832605.1 Cyclanthera cordifolia
ATTCTTCTTTATTGCAGACATACGATGAGTTCGAGTTCGTCGGATCAACACGAGGAAGGACTCGTTCGACGTCTAGGAATAGGCCTCCCTTTTTAGGTTAGGGTCGTTAGTTATTTATTTTTCTTTGTTATTAACATTGTATTAACATTTTCTTAATATGCAATGAATGACTATTTCATTTTCGTTATTAATGTTTTAGAATTCATTTTTCTAATTTCAATGTTTACATGACTCAAACATTTATTCAATAAGCAAGAAATATTTAGCAAAAAAAAAACAAACAGAGTGCAAAGGCGACAGAATAGGACACTGTCGCCGTTTCTCAACCAAATGCAATGAACAAATTGTTCGGTCGCATTTGCCTTAAGAAGATATCCTCTGTCGCTGGCGGTAGGCACAGGCGACGGACAAGTCTCCATTGCTTTTGCCCTGAAGAACAGATCCGACGAAGAAAGAATTTCGTCGCATTTGGCTTCGCCTACGGAGCAAATGCGACAACAAAAGGCGACAGAGTACCTCTGTCCCTGAAAGAAAAAGCGACGGAATTTGGCCCCTTCGGGGACGAAAGTCTCTGTCGCCGAAGGGGTAATTTCTTGTAGTGATAGATTTTTTTTCTGCCTACATCACAATGACGCCACAAATCTTGTGTTGGTTTCAGAGAATTTGATGGACGAAAACTATGTGACATGGAGCAGGTCAAATGTTGATTGCCTTGGTTATTTAAAATAAGATGAGTTTTATATATGGAAGCATTAGTAAACTTCAAGAAGATGAGTGTTTTGTGTTATGAACTTGAAACAGCTACATTGTGATAGCGTGGATCTTAAATTCAATCTTTAAGAAGATTTCATCCGATATAATTTTTTCAAGAGAAATCTTGTTAGACTTCAAAGAAAGGTTTAAAAAATGCAAAGTCTGGTCATATTGAAGCAAGAAGATGATTAAGTCAGTGAATTAAAGGAATGTGGGGATGAATACATGACCTACGGGCCCAGCTCAACTTGGGGAATGTGCAAGTGTGGAGGCGTTTGTGAAACTAAAATTTTCATTCAATATGAGTACTTGCTGAATTTCTACTCATGGATCCACCACTATCCATTAGTAAAGCCCTCTTCGAAAAGAAGAATTCTTGATTGTCCAACAATAGAAGCACAAGACAGAATCCTTAAACAAGAGTGTGGCCGTTGCAGCCTTGGCTGCAACAAATAGCTACTTCATCAATGTAAGTGGCTCCGGTAAATGGAGAGGAGCAATATGTTTATGCACTCACTGTGGTTTTCAGTTGACAAAATGCTATAGAATCCATGATAAAGACAGGATTCCGACTAAGGTCTCATCTAAATCTTTATTCTAAATACCAGTGTAAATCAACCTTTAACTTAAGAGACGTGTTGAATAATTCCTTTAATTTATAAATGTTATAAATGAAATCAGTGAATAATAGCTAAATCCAAGGATACCCAGTTATAACATAAAATGACAGGAAAACAACGCATGTCCAACAAGTAAAACTCCATGCTGAAGGAAGAGTATGTAAAGTAAGACACAAAACTTGACTACAATACGATAGTGTATACTTGCTCATATAAATTTAACCTCTCGAGTAGTTATATTCTGACAAAATACGTTGCTTAAGCAAAGGCATTTGAGGTAGATCAGGTCATGACAAGTTTTTGGCGTCATTTCGGGTATTTGTACAATTTCACTTTTTAAATTCATGTTTAGAGATCTAATTTAATCTAAAGATCTAATGAAAATCATTTCTTTTGAAGGTACTATTAATCTTTGTATGAACAAGCTTTTATTTCGAAGGTTAAGAAGAGAAACAGAAGAATGACGGTAGCAAACCAAGGTAATTAAATTCCTGTTGTTATTCCTGAAGTAAAGAATCCAATTATTTTAGAAAATTATAGGGAAAGAGCCCTTATAACTCATGCTTTACTAGACTTAGATGAATTGCAACGTCGAACTATTAGACCTCAAATAAATGCTAGGTTTTTAGAGCTTAAACCTATCATGTTTAAGATGTTACAATCTCTATGGAAATTTTAAGGCATACCATTAGAGGACCTTAACCAACATCTACGTACTTATTTAGGATTCCTTAGGTGTCATAAGATAATCTCAGATTGAGCTTATTTTCATATTCTTTATGAGATAATGCTAGGAAATGGTTTAACACTTTGCGAGCTGAAGATGAAGACTCATGAACAAAATTAGTAGCTAAATTTCAAGCTAAGTATTTCTCGTCTACTAGGAATGTCAACAATAGAAATGAAATCGTTAATTTTGAGCAAGAAGATGACGAACCTGTCCTGAAGCATGGGAAAAATTAAAGGGCCTACTTAGAACTTGTTCGTATCATAAAATACATTTCTATGTTCAGTTGGAGCATTTCTATCATGGACTGGAACCTAATTCAAAATTAGTGTTGGATGCGCCGGTATATGATGCTTTATTTCCGAAAACATACAATGAAGCTCATGAAAATTCTGGAAAAAATTGCTCAGAATAATTACCAATGGAAAAATACAAGAGGAAATAGGAATAGAATTGGTCCCAAGGTGGAAGTTGAGGGATTGACATCTTTGAATGCACGAATTGTTTCTATGGGAGAAACATTAAAGATCCTTCAGAGTAATAGTATAGCAACTGTAGCCGCAGTTTAAACTGTAGCTACAACACAACCAACTACTCAAATTCCTTATCCTTATGATGTGTGTCCTCATAATCCAACTTTTGTTATGTTTATTGACCAAAGACAGAGCTAATTTCCTAACAACTACAATCATCTCAAGAAACATTTTCACATAGGGGAATCAAGGAACAAATAGAAATCAAAAATTTTATCATAAACCATATGAAGATCAACTAGATTTTAGTAATCAGGACATGCCTTACAACCAAGAGAGTCAAAATGCTCCATATCAAAAACCTGCTGCACCACATCACAACAATGGGAGTATGGTAGAGAATCTTGGGAGATAATAAGACTCTACCGATTATCATTTCAGCTAATTTAGTGGAGAAACATGAAGATGAACTCATTGAGATGCTGAATATGCTGAATACAAGGAATTAGTCCAACTTTTTGTATGCATAAAATCAATTTGGCAAAGGAAGATTTCAAATCAGAGAGCATCAGAGAAGACTTAACCCAACTATGAAGAAAGTGGTTAAAAAAGAGTTAATATAATAATTAGATGTGGGTGTGATATACCCCATTTTTATAGCAAATGGGTGAGTCTGGTACAATGTGTACCAAAGAAATGAGTGACAGTTGGTAAAAATGAGAAAAATGAGTTGATTCCAAAAGGAACTGTAATAGGTTTGATGGTGTGTATAGATTATAGAAAGCTAAACCAAGCCACAAAGAAGGATCATTTTCCTTTGTCATACATCGACCAAATGTTGGACAGATTAGGAGGCCAATAGTACTACTATTTATTTGATGGTTACTTAAGATATAACCGGATCATAATTGATCCTAAAGATCAAGAAAATACTATGTTTACTTGTACATATCAGATTGTTTTCATTTCAAAGGATGTCATTTGGGCTCTACAATACCCCAACAACCTTTCAAAGATACATGATGGCGATATTCTCGGACGTGGTTGAAAAGAAAGTTGAGATATTAATGATTGATTTTACGGTTATTGAAGAATCATTTGAATCATATTTGAATAACCTGGAAAGAGTACTTACAAGGTTAAGGAGACTAACCTTGTTTTCAATTGGAAAAATGTCATATTCATGGTTAGAGAAGGTATAGTCTTAGGTCACAAGATGTTAAAGTAAAAAATTCAAGTGGATAAGGAAAAAATTGAAGTGATTGAGAAGCTAAACTATCTAGAGAGTGTGAAAGATGTGAGAACTTTTCTAGGACACGCAGACTTTTATATGAGGTTCATTAAAGATTTTTCAAAAATTTCTAACCTCTTTGTCTTGTTCTAGAGCAAAACTGTGTCTTAACTTCGATGAAGATTATGCTTCTACTCTTAATGTTTTAAAGAAGCACTTAATCTCAGCACTAATAATAACTATCCCTGCTTGGAACAAACCATTTGAGTCAATGTTCAATGTCTAGCGATTTCTCTGTTGTTGTAGTTTTTAGTAAGAAAGGGGAGAGAGTGATCCATCCTATTTACTACACTAGTAAAACTTTAAATGAAGCATAGAAGAATTATACCAAAACAGAGAAGAAGATGTTAGTTATAGTATTTGCGCTTGATAAGTTTAGATCTTATTTGATTGGGTCTAAAGTAATAGTTTACACTGATCATGCAGCTATCAAGCTTTTTGTACAAAATTCAATGTGGAAATTTTGGATAAAAATGGTAGTGAAAACAATATTGCAAATCACTTGTGTAAGATAGAGAAATCAAAGGTTTTGCGCAAACAATTGGAAATTGAGAAACTTTTCCTGATGAAAAGTTGTATGCCATTACGAGTGTTGAGGAATCTAACGCTCCATGGTTTGCTGATATTATAAATTACCTAATTAGTGATATTATGTCGATAGGGTTAAGTACCTGCCGAAATAAGAAATTCTTGTACGAGGTTAGAAGTTATTTTTTTAGATGAACCATATTTGTATAAGGAATGTGCTAATTATATTATTCGAAGATGTGTAGTAGAGAATGAAAGCAAGGAGATTCTTAAAGAATGTCATGCATTTCCAAACGGTGAGCATTTTGAAGGGGCTAGAACAACAGCTAAAATATTTCAATTTGGTTATTTTTGGCCTACTATTTTTAAGAATGCTCACTACTTTGTTAAAACTTGTGATAAATGTTAGTGCAAAGGTAACATTGGGAGAAAAGACGAAATGCCTTTCAATTATATTCTTTAAGTTGAATTTTTTGATGTATGGAGAATAGATTCCATGGGATCATTTCCATCTTCAAATTGAAATGTGTACATTTTTAGTTGTTGTAGATTAAGTTTCTAAGTGGGTCAAGTCTATTGCTAGCCCAAGTAATGATGCTGAAACGATTATTAAATTTTTACATAAGCACATATTTACGAAATTTAGAACTCCTAAAGTTGTCATAAGCGATTAAGGGACTCATTTTTATAAATATAGCTTTAGCATCAGTGTTTAAGAAATATAATATCACTCATAAGATTGCTACACCATACCATCCCTAAACTAATGGACAATGAGAAATATCAAACAAAGAGATAAAGGAAATTTTAGAAAAGATGGTTACCTAAACAGGAAAGGTCAATCTAGTAAGTTAGATGATTCTTTGTGGGAGTATAGAAACTATGTTCAAAACACACTTAGAAATGTCTCTTTATAGGATAGTCTTTGGTGAATCTTGCCATTTACCCTTAGAATTCTTGAATTTGGATTCTAAGTTAAGGTCAACAAGAATGTTGCAGCTATTAGAAGTTGAAGAGCTTAAAATTTTCTCTTTTGAAAATGCAAAACTTTATAAAGTGAAAACGAATAAATGGCATGACAAAAGAATTTTGCCTTAGAAATTTGAACCAGACAAATAGCTATTATTGTATAGTTCTAGATAAAAAAAAAATTCTGAAAAACTTAAATCTAAGTGGTCTGGACCTTTTATCCTCATACAGTCCTTCAATCATGAAGGTGTGAAGATTAAAAATCTAGTAGATTAGACAGAATTTATGGTTGATGGTTATAGACTAAAGCATTACTAGGGAAAGGATTTAAGAGACTGAATTATGTTTAGCCTTTGACAACTTATTAGAGAAAGAAATTGCTGGAGGTATCCGGTATTCTTATTCTAATTATATTCCAGAGTCAACAAAGGTTAGTAGATCTCTGTTGTAAATAATGTATATAGTTTGTATTGTTGATTTATTTAAATTTTAGTGTAAATAATTTTTTTAATAGTTTAGTGTAATTTAAATTTGTAGGTTGTAAATATGTCTTTTGTGCACATTTTTTAATAAAATTTTGAAAGAGACAAAAAAAGATTTTTCTTTATAGACTGGTATCAAGTTTATTCTTTAAAAATGGTAAGAGAAAAGATGGGCCAAGGAGAATTGTGTGAAAAAATGCAATAGTTTTATTTCAGAAAATCGTATCTATTCGTCAATGGGCCTAGGCGTCGTTTTTAAAGGGAGGTTATTTTTGTAACGATCCAAGCTTTTATCAGTATAATTTAAGGTATGTTTTGGACTTTTGAGTAACCCAGAAGGGTTAAAATGGTCATTTTGGCATCTCGCATCAATCTCGAAAGGGATAAATAGTCTTTTTATTGCTAAGAGGGGAAAAATGATCATTTTAACCTTCTAAGGCATTTTGGTAATTACTTATTTCAACAATAAAAAACCGCAACCATCTTTCTCTTTCTTTTCTTTTTAATTTTGAGTAACACGAAACTCAAGGCCATCTTTTCAGACTCTATAGCACTGCTATAGAGATTTTCGTGTCGATTTGACCCTGTGCAGTGTCATCACAAAGCATCACGTGAAGCGTGTCACTCGATCGTTCACTGTCGTTATCGTCCAATCGAAGTTGAGGGAGGATTTTGTTCAGCCAATCAAATTGGTGATAAGGTCTACAAGCTTATCAACACTACCACTTGCCTAAGCCAATCACCGTAGCTGTATCTGTCCGCCGGCAAGAGAAGGACGCATGTCTCTTTCACATTGAACAACATTTGCAAGGTGTTTCTTTGGATTGTTCGAGCCTTGCCCGAACTAGAAAAATGCCCAAGCCTAGCGTGACCCACACACCGAGCATGATCTGACGAGTCTAAGCCTACCAGCAGATCCAGTTTCCAAGCCTTTGTTTAACGCTCCCCACGCGTTGGTGACCCTTATTCCTCGTGCTGCCATGCTCTGGCAAAGGGAAAAATCTTGATTTTGCCTTTAAAATAAACCCTATGCCCCGAGTTCATTTTTTAAGGTTTTAGGTGCAAAATTCTAACTCGTTTGTTTCGTATAAGCAGTTGTTGGTGGATAAAGTTTAAGTGATTGTGGGAAAGCGTTCTAAAGGTTAAACTAAGTATATTTTGGCAAAGTTAAGGGATCGTTAGATAGTGCTGGATCATTGTGAGTATTAGAGCATGTATTCGAGTAGTTAACCTCTGGATTTCATTGTATTGTTCATATGTTTTGATGATGTGAACTTGTTCTATTGCATATTGTATTGTTGTTGTGAAATTAGAAACGAGTATGTTAGACTCTTTGTACTTCCTAATTAGGAAAGCATGATTGATCTTCCTATACGGGACCTGCTGTATGTTATGAAAACATGTTTAGTGATCGTCTTTCAGTGGAATTGTTTTATGATTTATGCTATGTCATTCTAAAGGGGACATGATTGTTACAATATTTTAGCACGAGCTCTTGCCTAGATAAACGTGAACCAATCTTGAAACTGGAATAGGAGGTTCGCTCAGGTGCTAAACGAGGGGAAGATATTCCTACTCGTAGTAGTGTTAGAGATCAAGAGGCCACCCAGTTCGCCATATTTACCAACATTTGCTTAACTTTTACTAGGTATCATGATTAGGAGTGAGGGTGTGGGCAATATCCACTGCGTGGGGTGCTTGTACTACCACTACGTAGTGAGTGTTTGAGATCTGAGAGCCACTAGGTTGCTCATCTCGCTGAGAGGCTCTCACACTAGCATAAGTTACACATATTTTCTAGAGTCCAAGGACTAGAGCGAGGGGTATTTTAGTCTTTTGACATTTTCCAATAGATAGCTCATAAGAGCTTTTGTCAAGAAATTCTTTTTGTACTTATCTTGTTATCATGCTATCTACTCTTATATGGGTTCATGTAGGTCCCGTGGTGGAGCCCTTACTGAGTTTAACGACTCACTTTTTCCTTCTGTGGGCTGCCACGAGTACTCGTGAGTAGGACCGGATGGCGGAGCTGAAGCTGTTCTGGTTATTGGAATGGGTTTAATGAAATTGCATTAAAACTAGACTGTTTTAATGTTTTTAAGAATTTAATTCTGCACCAACTATTTCCTTCTGAGACTTATGCATGCATTTATGAATAAGGTTCTAGAGTAGATCCTAAGTTGGATCAAGTCCTTACAGATTATATCAAAGCTTAGAGTCATAGATCTTGTAGACTCGCTTACATCCTAAGTCATTTTGAGTCTCATGGTTCATCGCTTTCGGTAAGAGCATGATTAGCCTTGTTTTATAGAGCATGATTTTCCTTGTTGTATATGGTGTTACTGATATGATGCTTTTTTACTAGTTATTGCATTGTGGTGTTTGATTCTTACATCGGTAAATTTCACTTAGACCCTTAGAAAAGAGTAGAACTTAGAGGCTTTTAATGATTCTTGTAGACTTTGAATATGTCTGGTCGAGTAACCAATAGGTCAAATAGTGGTAGACACTGAGGTAAGGGCAGAGGCTTAGGATTTCCTTCTATCCCAAAGAGGATGAGATTGTTGAGGCAGCAAGCATAGCAGCCTCCAGCTACAGTAGTAAAGATGTCAGCAGTCCTAGGACTGAGTGTGGAGGCCTTGGCAGCCATTCTAACGATGATTATGGGGGCATTGGCAGCCATTAGACAAGCTGATAAGGCTCGCCACTACTGCAGCTCAGACAGCGAGCGACTAGAAGGTGAGTTCAGCATCACAGCCTGCGCCTACAAGGTGAAGTTTAACATCTCGTTATGTGCATGTATTTTTAAACTACCGTCCTAGGTAGCTAAGGACTTGAGAGAGGCTGGCAGTAGTAAGGATGCTTTTTAGAATGTCAAACTGATGAATGAATTGAGAAAGTTAGAACCCAAGGATTTCGATTGAGAATTAGAGGATCAATTGATTGTAGAGGGTTGGCTGTCGCACATGGTGACATTATTTCACCATATGGAGCTTCCTGTCAGGCAGCAAGTGAACTGCATAGTGTTTTCCTTGCAAAGAATGCTAACAAGTGGTATATGCAAGAGATCATGAGACGATTACCTGCTGCCCAGCCTTTTACTTGGAGTGAGTTCAAACGTATGTTCCTGGATATGTACTTCGCTAACGCCGATAACCGAGTGAAAATATTAGAGTTTATTAGCATTAAGTAAGGAAATGATAGTGTTGTGGCGTATGAGTGAAGGTTCAATGACTTAGCTCACTATGTTGAGGGTCTAATTAACATCAAGGAGGAAAAAATTAGCTACTTCATGGATTGTTTACACCCTGGTATTCGTGGTGATGTAGATGCACACGACCCAAAAACTTTCAAATCTTGTGTCACCTTAGCCAGAAAGTTAGATTTGAAATTTGAGAAAAGGAAGGAATTGCATTGCAATCCGATAGTGAACCAGTTGAATCTAATCAGGGCCAGAAAAGGAAGTCTTTAGTCTACCAAACCATATGGGTTGGGGAGCAGAGTCAGAGGTCGTATGATAAGTATAAAGGTAACATGCGAGTTCAGTACAATTAGAGATCTGGTGAGCAATATTCGAAGTCCAGTCAGTAGAGAGAACCACTAGCAACACGTGAGAACATGGAATGTCATAGCTGTGGGAAGAGCCTTATAGGTTTTTGTGACTCTAGCAATATGGTTTGCTATAAGTGTGGCAGAAAGGCCGCTTTGCCAAACATTGTCCACAGGGAAACACTTCAAGCAAGTCTAGTTCTATTTTTGCACCCAAGACATCTGTTGGCAGACTAGCTTAGTAGCAAGGTAGAGTTTATAATATCACCAAGAGAAAATGGTGATGAGTTCGCTAATGCAGTTTTACAGTTACACTACCTATCCTTCGACATTTTTCTTGTGTACTTTTTTATTCTGGCTCTTTGCATTCATTTAGTATTGTCTGCAGGTTTTAAATTGGAACCTCTAATGTTTCAGTTAGTTATTGCCACTTCAACGAGAGTGAGAATGACAACTTGCGATAAGGTTAAGGCCTACAAGCTAGTCATTTCTAGTTTTGAGTTGGACGTTACACTCATAGTTCTAGACATTAGTGAGTTTGATGTTATTCTGGGCATAGGGTGGTTGTCTGATAATCAGGCAGCGATTGATTATCGTCACAAGGAATTTATCTTTAGTTTTCTAATAGGACTAAGCTTTAATTTCAAATGACAAAGATCTGGGGAATGCCCTAAGATGATTCCAGCCTTGAAAGCCAGAATGTTATTATCTAGTGATGTTATGGGGTTCTTCGCATCAATATCTAGAGGAGAGAGCTCTAAGTTGTCGATCGATGCAGTACTAGTTGTCAGAGAGTTCGTTGACGTATTTCTAAATGATCTAACAGGATTGGCGCCACCCTAAATAGTTGATTTTTGTATTGAGCTAGAGCTGGATACAATACCCATTTCAAAAGTACCTTAAAGAGTGGCCCCATCGAAATTGAAGGAATTAAAGGTCCAGTTCAATATTTGATCAATATTAGCTTTATTAGACCTAGTGTATCGCATTAAAGAGCACCAATTCTTTTTGTTAAGAATAAAGATGGATCCATGGGACTGTGCATAGACTACCGGGAGTTAAACAAGGTCACAATTAAGAACAGATACCTTTTAACAAGAATCGATGATTTGTTCGATCAACTTAAGAGAGCTTTTGTATTTTCCAATATTGTTTTACATTCAAGTTATCATAAGTTGAGAATCCGAGAAGATGATATACCAAAGAGCGCTTTTAGATTTGTTATGGACACTACGAGTTTGTGGTCATGTCTTTTGAATTAACTAATGCATCTGCAACATTTATGGACATGATGGATAGGATATTCAAGGAGTTCCTCGATAAATTTGTGATCGTGTTTATACACGATATCCTCATCTATTCGAGGTCAAAGAATGAGCATGCTGAGCATTTGGGAAAGATTTTAACTACACTTAGAGAAAATCAATTGTATGCAAAAATGTTGAAGTGTGAATTTTGGCTAAACAAAGTTATCGTTTTAGGTCATATCGTTTCCAATAAAGGATTTTTAGTAGACGTTGCTAAGATTTAGGTAGTGAGTAATTGGTGTAGCCTGACATCGGTATAAAAAGTTAAGAGTTTCCTTAGTTTAGCTAGATACTACAAACTGTTGGTGGAAGACTTTTCTAAGATAGCAAGTCCAATGGTTCAACTGACTAGAAAAGGACCATGTTTTCAAAGTGATAGACGAGCGTGAGGCTTGTTTTTAGGAGTTGAAAAAGTGCTTGACTAATGCTTCTATTTTGCAGTTCTATATGCAACAAGTGCATTGTAGGTTTATTGTGATGCTTCCACGCATGAACTTGGTGTGTTATTTTGATGCAACGAGAAAAGTATGCTTCTAGATAGCTTAAGAATTATGAACAGAATTACCCGACTAATGATTTAGAGTTAGCAGCAGTAGTGTTTGTACTTAAGATTTGGAGGCATTACGTGTATGGAGAAAGAATTCATATTCTTACCGATAAAAAATGCTTAAAGTACTTATTTACCCATAATAAGTTAAATATGAGACAACATCGTTGGTTGGAATTGGTTAAGGACTACGATTATGAGATCCTTTACCATCCGGGTAAAGCTAATGTAGTTACAGATGCTTTGAGCAGAAAGACGTATCACTCGACAGCCTTATTTTTTTTTACTTCAACCATTTGTAGTGAGAGTTAGACAGAGTTCAGATTTCTCTTGTAGTAGAGACTTCAACACATTTAGCATGTTGGCCAATATAGTCTTTAATAAGAGAGAGGATTGTGGAGAGAAAATAGTGTAATCCAGGGTGGTGATTTGTTAGTGCCTTCTAATGGTAGGTTACAGTTCAGACAAAAGTTGGTAGTTCCTGACAATACCGAGATTAGGGCTGATCTGTTATCAGAGCCACATAGTTCACCACTTGTCTAGCACCCAGAGGGTAACAAAATATACCAGGATATGAAATAGTGTTATTGGTGAAACAATATGAAAAGAGAATTGCAATGTTTGTTAGCAAGTGTTTGACTTGTCAGCTAGTGAAAGTGACGAGACAAAAGTCTGTCGGGTTGTTGCAACCCTTGAGTATTCCAAAGTGGAAGTGGAACAATATGAATTTCATTATAGGACTCCCTAGAACGCCTAGAGGTTTTACCATGATATGGGTAATTGGGGATAGACACACCAAGTGTGCTCATTTCATTCTAGGAGCACTATATAATTAAGTTGAGAAATGGGAAAGTTGTACTTTGAACAGATTGTAAAGTATTATGAGTTTCCTCTCAGTATAGTCTTAGAGAGGGATGCTCAGTTCACTTAGCTCCTTTAGAAGGGTCTTCTGGAAGCCTTGAGAACTGTTTGCAAGTTCAGCATTGCTTTTCATCCACTGATAGATGAATAGATCAAGAGGGTGAATCAGGTTCTAGAGGATATATTGAAAGCATTTGTGCTCGATTTCCCTAGTAGTTGGGATAAGTGGTTGTACTTGATGAAGTTCTCTTACAATAATAGTTATCATGCCACAATAGAGATGGCATCATTTGAGGCCTTGTATGGCAAACGTTGTATCACCTACTTTATTGGAAGAGGTATGAGAGAGAAAGTAGTAGGGGCTCGAGCTTGCAGTTGACCAATGATGGAGTTCAAAAATTCGTGCAAAAAATACTTACAACGTAGAGTCAACTGAAAAGCTATGCGGATGTTAGATGTTAAGACATGGAGTTTGAAAGGGGATTCATATTTTCCTTAAAGTAGCACCAATGAAAGGTGTTGTGAGATTTGAAACTAAAGGAAAGTTGAGTTAAAGATTTATTAGACCTTTTAAGATTTTGGAGAGAATTGGAGTAGTTGCTAATAGATTGGCCTTACACCCGACTTTGTCAGCAGTTCACAATGTGCTTCATGTTTCGATGCTTAGACAGTATGTGCATGACCCGAAACACATCATAGATTACAAACCTGTGCAGTTGAATGAGGATTTGAGTTTTGAGAAGAAACCCGCGAAAATCATGGAACGAGATAAGAAAGTGTTAAGAAAATAAGAGATCAGTTTGGTTAAAGTTTTTTGGAGAAGTCATGCAGTCGAGGAGGCTACTTGAGAGTGTAAGGTGGATATGCGCTCTCGTTACCCCGTGTTGTTTTGACCTTAGTCAAATTTCAACAACGAAAATATTCAAAGGGGAGAATATTGTAACGGCTGAAGCTTTCGTCATTGTAATTTAAGGTACGTTTTGGACTCTCGAGTAACCTAGAGGGATTAAAATGGTCATTTTGGCCCTTAATGGAGGTAATCGGATCAATCTCTAAAGGGTAAAATAGTTTTTCTATTGCTAAGAGGAGAAAATGGTCATTTTAACCTTCAAAGGCATTTTTGTCATTTTCATTTTTTTCCAACTGCATAAAAAGCCAAAAAAATAACTTTTAAGTCATTATTTTAGCAACCAACAAAAATTACAGCCATCATTGTCCCTCGTTTATTTTTATATTTTGAGCAGCACGAATCACAATGTCATCTTTTTGGACTATAAGTGCCGCCATAAAGATTTATGTGCCGATTTGAAAGATCT
This sequence comes from Cyclanthera cordifolia, assembly GCA_037832605.1. NCBI lineage: Eukaryota > Viridiplantae > Streptophyta > Magnoliopsida > Cucurbitales > Cucurbitaceae > Cyclanthera > Cyclanthera cordifolia. The sequence continues at coordinate 13,424 of JBBMEG010065317.1, forward strand.
TCACAGAGTTAGAAGTGAAACATCGCGTGGTGCGTGTCATTCGATCATTTGTTGTCGTCTTCATCCAATCGCAAACTGAGAGGTGATTTCATTAAACAAATCTAATCGTGCGACAAAGCCTGCAAGCGTGTCAGCTCGACCGCTTGCCTAAGCTAATCACTATAGTTGTCTGTCCGTCCGCGAAAGGAGGATGTATGTCACTCTCCTTTTCAACACCGTTTGTAAGGTGTTGCTTTAGATTGTTCGAGCCTCGCCCGAATTAGAATTATGCCAAAGCCTAGCGTGACGCAGTCACCCAGCAAGATTCGACGACTCTGAGCCTGCCAACGTCATCTTATCTAATTCTCAAGCCCCTATGTATTGCTCTTGACGCCCAGTGACCCCTGATCCACACGCCACCGTGAAGCCTGCGTGTCGCTGTGTGTCACGATCCAACTTCGTTGTCGTTGCAAAGCGATCGTGAGGCACTTGCTCTAACCCGGCGAGCAAGTCATCCAAATGAAAATCGCAGAGCGGGTGGCACGACAGGGCCAACCTCCCAAAATAAGCCTCGAGAAAGGTTTTCGAAAAA
>JBBMEG010065328.1:0-13993 GCA_037832605.1 Cyclanthera cordifolia
CACATAAGGTAAATACCATTTACTGGTTCTTGAATCTTGTACTGTGGAAGAATCATTCAATGGTTAGATAATAGATTGATGTGCCATTAATCCTGTATGTTCTTCATTTAGTAATTTTAATGAAAATTTAGTTTCTATTTCAAAGAATGGCTTGCACCTTTTTTCTATAATTAACGAAAATAATTTGTATATGCATAAACCTAGGGGTTTGTAAATCACTTCTAAATACTGAATTATTTAAAACAACAAACAGTAAAGAAACAAGCGACACAAAATTTCTCCTCCATACTGCTAGTACACTGTTTCATTAGAGAATAAATTTGTGAAGTTAAAATTCAAGAATTAAGTACGTGGGATATAATTGATAATAGTATTAAGTTTAATAGTTAAATTGAATTAATAATTATTGGATAATTGTTAAAATAGAGAATTAATATATTAGACTTATTTATTCAATAATATATTGGATATATTATGGTTTTGGAATTTATTGGAGAAATATCAAATAAAATAAATAAAACAATATATGTGATACATTGTAAAAATTTAAAATTCCTTCCTAAGGAAGGATGAAAATTTCATTCACCCCTTTTGGGAGGGAAGGGATTTTCGAACTCCTTGTTTAAAAAGGAAGAGGGAAAATCATTGATTTTTCATAATATCTTTTAATATTAGATATTCAAAGATATTATGTTTTCCTATTTTAAATATTAACTCATTTACTAGAAATAGGAGGCCTTGAAGATCCTCATTCTCATTCACCGAGAGTAACATAAATCTCAAATTGAGAAACCCTTTTATAACTAAGTCATATTTTTAATCTAGAGTCAAAACTCTTCCCTATGCCTTTTCTCTAAGAAGCTTCCCACAAGACATTTATTGTAGCAGCACAGACATACCGTGGAAGATTCAATAAAAAAAGTTCTAAGAAGATTCAATAAAAAAGGTTTGGAGGAAAAAGTGACTCAATTCTCCTATTGTTTTTCAATTTGAGAATAAGATTACTCTAAACTGGGTGAGATCTGAATGAAGACCTCAAAGACTTTATATTTATCGTAAAGCGAATCTTTAAATTAGGAAAATATAATATCTTTGAATATCTAATAATAAAAGATATTGGAAAAATCAAAAAAATTTCCTTCACAAATTTGAACATGAATTTCGAAAATCCCTTCCCTCCCATAAGGGTGTAGGATATTTTCATCCTCCTTTTTGGGGAGGATTTTTGAATTCTACAATATATTCCATATTTTTTTATTTGATATTTATCCAATAAACTCTAAAACCATAATATATCGAATATATTATAAAATAAATAATTTCCTATAATGAAAATATCAAATATATTAATTCTTTGCTTTAATAATTATCCAATAATTAATAAATCAATTAATATGTCCAAGATATTAATTATAATTCTCAAACTTAATAATAATTATCCAATAATTATTAACCCAATATGTCTAAAATATTTATTTATTAGAACTCAATATCTATCCTATAATTATTTATAATTAATTTATCTAATAAATTCATTTTTTCTCTTTCATATTTATACAATTAATATTTATACATTCAATATATTACTTAATTAAGTTTAACTATTAAACTTAACATTTCTATTAATTATGTCCAACATAATTAATCCATAAATTTGAACTTCTCAAATTCATTCTCTAATGAAAATAGTGTACCAGCAGTTATGAGCTAGCTCGGGGCTCGTGGACCTATAGGTTGAAAGCTACAACAAATTGGGATATAATCTCTCATCGTAAACATCATGCTTATTCCACTAAAGACATGTGCTAAACTCTTTTGCACTATAAGATAAGTTCGTGTCAATGGATATAATCGGTCATCTATGATATGATCCTTCACGAGCTTGTTCCTAATTCACAGTTGAGTCAAAATGTTCATTCTACCCTATGATTACATCTTTCTCTTTAAGCGTCACTAATTCCTCTAATGAACAAGTTGTTTATAGTCCTACTATAAACGAATATCTTCTCTAGCCAATGAGAGGGGAGATCCCTTTGTTCATGCCCCTAAATCAGTTCTTAAGGGAACAACTCAACTTCTTCCTCAATTTAGAGAAGACGTGAATTTCTTCTTGGTGACGTTGCGTTCCCAGCTACTATCCACGATAATCTCCAACCTGGGAGGATTATTGACTCAGTGTTGTTTTATAAAGCAGGAATTAGCAATCCACTAAGGATTAAGATCACGTCGACATATGATCATCATCAACGAAGTAGTTGGTACGAGCCTATAACGAAATTACTTGCTCAATCATAAAACTTATGGTCCCGTCTAATGCAAAAACTTCTTTTTTCACTTAGGCCCCTCACTCACATGTCTCTACATGAACAACCAAGATCAGGTCGTTTGCAACTCTTGTAAAGCAGGTCGCACTAAGAGTGTTACCACGACTTAGACACCCTAGCCTTAGCCCATATACTATAGACAATTTAGGTTATAAACTTGAAACTTCCACTTGTATGTCTCATATACTTGTCCAAGTATTCGTCTAAATAACCAAGGGTATATCGACATTAATCCAATTAATGCGATAAGGCTGAATGATGTTTGAATACTAAATGTTCAAATTATGGAAAGTAATAACTCTCATTAAAAACTGAAATGGCAATAAATGTCTAACACTAAATGTTTGTTCTTAAATACAAACTACTAGGTCTATTGGGCATAACCCATAACAGTAGTGAGTTATATATTATGAGTTATTATCCATGTTCATAACTTGCTTAGTCAATTTATGAATTGCTAAACATTGTGCCTATCTATGTAGTATCATGAGATTTAGAGCATGCAATTATGATATTTATTTGGATTGTCTGTCTTAGTTTATTACTTATAGTGTAAGATGTTAACACATATGACTTTGATAATTAGCATGAGTTCTTCTTGTTATTCTTTAATGTTGTCGAGATTATTAGACTTAAGATCATTGCATGTTTTAGCTTGTTCCATATTATTTAAGAATTGATATGAAATTGCTTTGGCTGGCATCATTTAAAGGTCTTGTTAAGGTTTTGGGATCCGCTCATCTAAATCATAGTTTATAGTTCATTACAAGCCTTTATCACGATGGAAGTCTACATCTACCATGGATCATGTTTTAGCTTTGAGCTTCATGAGTATAAACATGAAGAACTAGGCATCTTGTGTGGGTTATTATCATTGAACCTCATTTGCATACTTCTTTAGGTATGCTTTAACCTAGTATGTAATAGTGGTGTAGGCCTACCTTTGAGCATATTAAGCAATGTGTGGTATACTAACCATGTCCAACTATGATTTTGTACCTTTCATTGTTGCCTTAAGTCCTTGACCAAGGTGTAACATAGTCTACATGGTCATTTGGTGGATATGTCTGATTGGCCTTTTTTAAGATACCAAGCTTGAAGCAGATATTAACTCTTATGTTCAGGATTAGTGGTGTTTGTGAGAAAATAAGATCCGTTATATTCCTTATGAGCAAGTGCAAGTTGCATTTCATTAAAATTTATTAGATATTCACAGTTCATTTATGATGCATGCGCTTGTGCAGATCTGAGCTTTAGAGGTCATGTTTAAATATTGAGTTAGGGTTTAACTCTCTAAGCTTATCTGGTCATTTGACAGAGGTATGCAACCAGTGTTGACAAGAGCTCAGTCTTATGGTCTCAATGTTAGGTTGTAGATCATGCATGTAATTTCTTGTATAAATGCTTTGCTCATGTATACATTTTGTACTCTAACTAGAACTTCGCTAAATATTATCAAATATACTAACTTGGATGAATGTGATGCATGGAGGAGGGAACGTTTTGTCTCCTCAATTATTTGTTTTTCTGTTATTTTATGTTTCTTAAACACAAAATTAATTCATACCGATTAGAAGAACATTTAACCAAATATTCATTTAAGTATTATTTTGAGTCACGTTTATGCGAAATGTGGATTATTCTTTTTTGTCTTAGGTTTTGTTAAAAAAGTTATTTAAACAATTATGGGTGGCAACCTAGGTTGGATAGTGAATTAAAAAAAAAAAAAAGAAAGAGGAAGAAGTTGGATAGAACTTTTGTTCAGACTTGAAGCCGGTGAAATTTTTGTGGAGTTTAACCAAATCGATACAAAATTTAAAACATACGGAGATCTGTATGGTTTTTCATTATTGATTTTTGAAATTTAAGTTTGTGTATTTTCAAATTCTTTTTATTTGGTTTCATCTTTGCTTAAAGTTGTATGTGTATGTTAATTGAATTCTGTAAATATATATATATACAAGTATTTAGAAAATGTTTTCTTATTTCTATTTTTTAAGGTCCAGTTTGATCAAAGGTATAGATAAAACTGATTTTTCTCTCGAAGTAAGAGTGTCTCTGGATATGAGAGGTTTCCTCACATTGAGGACGTTGTCTTAGGCGGTTATTTATTGGGTCTTGGCAGTTTATGGTGGTCAGGTGGTTGATACTGTTTTGATTTTCTCTAGTGTAGTGTTTGTTTTCCGATTGAGTGCAGCGGATTTTTTCTAAGCCATTTGTGTGTGCGTTGACTAGCTTGAATTATGGATGATCTGGTTGATAATAAATGGAGACATTTGGAACTAACCGAGTTGGAGAATGTGGTTATTGTGTCTGTTGAAGATGACCCGCTTCGAGCGTTGGAAAATATTGAGTGAAGGCTGGTTATTCATGTTATTACGTTGAAACATGTTCACTTTGACACTTTTCGAGCTGTGATGAAATTCGCCTGGAGATGTCACTTGGATACGTGTATAGAGGTGGCGGGAGAAAATAATTTTTTTCACTCAATTTTAAACTGTGGCGGGGAAGAGATGAATTCTTGCCGATGGTCCTTGGTCCTACGATAAAGCACTACTTGTTATGGTTTCTCCTCGGACTGATGTTCTGGCTGGTAATCTAAATTTTTCTTTTGCTGAATTTTGGGTCCAAATCTACAATATTTCGTTTAATTATATAAATAGTACCATGACGAATAAAATTGGGGCTGTCATTGGTGATGTGGGGGGAAATGATGCTGATGAGGAGTGCTCTAGTGGGTCAGTCCTTCATGTCTGCATTGTTTTAAATATTACAAAAACTGCTGGTGCGAGGAGTAAGGGTGTGTAGAGGGGATGATGTTGTTCTATGAAGTCCAATTCAGTACGAACGACTCCAGATTTTTGTTTCTCAAGTGGTATTCTTGGCCACTTGTCAAAAGAGTGCAACATTGTTCCCTCAAGAGCACAAGAAGGTTTATTGTAATATGGAGATGGGCTAAAGGCAATACCCATATGGAAGGGCCAGGAGTTAGGTGATCAAAAGGTGAAGGGCACTCAAGACTAAAGAGAGGGGAGTGAATTAGAGACAAGTGATGGGTCATGGTGGTTTTGGTCATCTTGTCTCGACGAATGCTGAGATGAGTGATGTGGATAGATGGAAAACACAGAAGCCTAGTCATAAGGTTGTCCAGATAGAAGAGGAGACTTTGTTGGATGCAAATGACATGGTGTCGGCAATGAAGGGAACGCGAAGTGTTTTTCTTGTGTCGTATGAATATTCTGATGGGGTCCATTGGATTGAGAGCATCTGTCAAACTTTAATCGAGCACACTTTATTAGGACTAAAACTGTCATCTCACTCAAAGGTGCATTACGTGCAAGATTTAGTTTCACCTAGATGTACAGGATAGGAAGAACCAATGAGGTAGAGTGTGGTGGGAGGTAAGGAAAAAGGAAGATGGTGAGTTTTAAGGCAGCGTTGTTAGTGGTTTTGAAGAAACAACGAGGGGGAATTCAAATTTCATCTGAGAGTTAGTCGGTAGAGGCTTTAGTGGGGATCCACCCAAAGCCATGAATATCCTTAGTTGTAATGTTTGGGAAATAAGGAGTCCCCAGACATTCTGGAGTACCAGACAAATTATTTCTCTTATGCGCAATTTTTTTTTTTTGTGAAATAAAATCCAATGGTGCTTGTGTTTTGGCAGTTCAACGTTAGTTGAATTTTGATAATAATTTTCATGTTATCAATATGGGTTGTAATGGTGGGTTATGCATTTTATGGAAGGATGATGTGAATTTAGAACTTCGGCCTTATTTACACAATCATATTTATCTTACAATTTCCTGGCAAGGTTTAACATGGCGCTTCATTTGTATTTATGTTCACCTAGAATCAACACAAAAGGCACATACTTATTAGTTAATCCGCATATTACATAACTTTGTTGATTCTCCATGGATTTTGGGTTGGTACTTTAATGAATGTATTTGGCATTAGAAGAGGGAGGGTGGCTCATCCCGATATAATGGGAATATGTAAGAGTTACATGAAGCTTTTTATGATGCTAGCTTGGTGGATTTGGGTTATTCAGGAGTTCCTTTCATGTGGACGAATAGAAGCATTGTGGATAAGCTAATTCGAAAAAGGTTGGACAAGTTTATGGCTAATAATGAGTTCTTTTCTCTTTTTGATTCAATTGCAGTGGATCATGTGGATTGGTGACAGTCAGATCGTCGACCAATTGTGTGTCATTTGTTTATAACAAAAAGGCAATTGGGCAATAAGTTTCATAAAATGAGTAGTAATATAAAGGATGTTCAGACTGTTTTACGGCCATGGTGAAAGAGAAAGAACCAGGATATGTTTCATAAAGTTCGTTTACTACAAGCCCAAATTCAATATGAAATCAATGTCTTTGTTCGTCCGGATTTTTAAATTGATTAATGCATTAGAAGATAAACTGGGTGTAGCGCAAGATCTAATCGAAGTTTACTGGAAACAAAGTTCTCGTTAAAGTTGGTTAAACTGGGGTGATAAGAACTCCAAATGGTTCCACAAAAAGCTAGTATGAGGAGGAAGAAAAACATTATATTGTAGGTTGAGGATTCCAATGAAGTGTTCATTAATGACATGGTTGGCATTGAAAATGAATTTGTTGATGCTTTCCAAGGTTGTTTACTACAACGCGTTCGGTGGAACATGATATGGAGAGGGCAGTCAATTGTATTTCTCGGAGACTATCCTCTGATATAAGGGATCCACTAGTAGAAACCAGAGTTTTAGTGTCGGTCATATGCCGACATCTTTCATAATTGGTGTCTTACAAACGACTGTCATCAATATAGGTGACATTAAAGATATTTAGTGATGAACACATTAAGTGACGGGCAAAAACCGACACCGAAAAGCTTTGGTGTCACGCAAGATGAGCGACACTAAAGACTTTTAATGTCGATCACGACCGACACCATAGAGTATTGGTGTCACTCTTTGGTGTTGGTTTGGAGCGACACCAATGCTAAATGGTGTTGGTCACGGCTGACACAAAAAGCCTTTGGTGTCGCTCATTGGTGTTGGTTTGGAACGAAACCAATGCTATATGGTGTCGCTTTTTAAGCCCGACATTAAAAATATCCATTTTTTATTTAAAAAAAAGATATTTTTATGGGTCACCATGTGGGTCACCATTTTCATTTAAAAACATACATTTATTATAATATATTTTAGGGGTCACCATTTGTGACCGACATTAAAAGTCTCAAAACTTGTATAAAAAAAAGTTAAGTGATGATTTATCTATTTCAAGGCAAATATAATAAGAAAGAATTCCTTGAAAATGTCAAACCACCAAAATTTTACCTAGGATTCACCTCTAAACCCATCTTTACGAACATAATATAACTTCTAACTTTTGTTAAATTAACTGAAATTTCGGCAGCATAACGGCATAACTTTAAGATTACCAAATAATCTGTTAATCTTGTAAATTCCAGAAATGATATAATATCCTAACATAAATCAAAATCCATAATATATAGAGACTTTGTCTCGCCAAAAAGATTTGCAGAATATATATATAGAGACTACTCTAGTAAACAATACACAATATATTCTTGAGTATAATCAAGATACACAATATATTTCCATAAAGTATATAAAACAATATCTTAAATGCTATACAATAACTAATATTTCTTCGGTAATAAAAATCTACCTATGAAGTCTGCTCATTCGATTCATACTCCATCCATATCTTCTTGAGTGTATGGTTTCGTGGAGTTAAACTAAAGCATAAAACAATATTTCGAAATTAGTAAACAAAAAGTTTTCAGAATATATAAACTAAAATTGTGAATGAAGTTTATTTATGGGGGTGCGCGTGTTGGATATCATCTTTCGCATGAACAATTGGACATAATATCCACACACTATTGATCTCAATTGATGAGGACACTAGTGAACAAATTTTATCATTAATATAATAATTTTACATGACAAGAATCGAAGAAATCTATGCTTTTTTTACGTACCTTCACTGATTATCATGCTAATTTTATGGACATGAACACATTCTTTGATTGCCACAATCGATAAGAACTATAGAACAAAAGTGAAAACATTAGGATAATAAGCTAAATGAAAAAAAACTATAAAAAACAAAAAAAAACTTACGTATTTATGATATGAGCTAAACTCTCATCGAGCGCCTTCTAACCGAGTGAGTTCATAGTATAAATAGTTCTATCTTCAGAATTAGGACTACTAAAATCCAATGGTGCCTAAAACGACATAACGAGGAATTAGGACTACTAAACAGTATCGTCTTCATAGATTACACGCTACGAAGTTTAAAATTTAAAAATGCATACCCGGTATTAAAGAGAAAGAAGACATGTTGACGGACATCCGTAAACATGTCAAAACGATCAACAAGATTCTTAATTTGCTCTTCTTGATTTTGATTTCCCAAAATCGATGCAAAACTACTACCATCTATTAGTAAGTAGTTATCGAGAATCTGTTGATCGTAAGTAGCCCAAATGTAGCTAAAATAGATTTAGAAAACATTAGTAATAAACCAATGTAACAAAGTTGGTATAATAACTGAAAAGGATATAGTACTTACGCAATGTAACAAAGAATGTGAGTGTAGCCAATTTCTTCCATCTAACAATGTTGCAAAATGTCTTATTTGGCAAGGAAGCAGCTGTTGTGAAATCCAAACATATTCTACTTGTAGCATGTCATTATCACTCATACTAAGTTTGTCAAAGTGATAAACCAACTGGATTGTGGTTGGAAGCGTCATGCTTGATTGATGAGGTTGTGTATCTGACACAACCTTCTTACCTTTGTTTGGAAGTGATGGCTATGAAAATAAATTTAATCTATTATTTGTAAACTAATAGTGTGGTAGATACTATAAAGAGAAAATGTAAAATTAAATACCTCTTTCCAGAATCGGGTATGGTTGATCATGATTACTTCCCATACAATGAGAGCAACCAACTTGGCCTAACACGTCCTCGATGCTCGGGTGTTCCCATACTATCATATGGAGACCATCTTGAAAAAAACACATGGAGATAGAAATTGCCCACACCCTTAACATGTCCTTGATGCTCGGGTGTTCCCAAGGCTTCAATCAAAATATCTACACCTTGAGGTGCATTTTCCAACTTATTCTGAAATGAAAATATTATCAATTAATTAAAATTAATCTATAAGAGATTAGAAGTGTTAATTGTACGATCAATTAAACATCTTTACAATTCGATCGGAGGCTTCAATGGTGGCTTCATTGACATGCACTTTATCCTTTCCCTTTCGACCTTGCATCCATAGTAGTGCACGTGATGATGGATCTGATTTAATCTTTACACCCTAAATCCACCAAACAATGAATTAGTAAAGTGGAATAAAATAATCATAACATATAATATATATATATATATATATATATATTAAGGTTTAGAATTATTACTAGCTCATTACTGAGTTGGGCATAACCCTTTCTGGCCGGTGAGGATATTTAAGAAGATTTCCTCTCTCTTTTTGCTCTTCACTATTTTTCTATGTTTTAACACATTATTAATATGATGAACATTAAAATAATATACAAAATACAAAAGAATTAATTATTTACCTTAAACTCCTCTAATAATCGAATATTTACAAAATGATCCCACTGTTCTTATTTTTCAGCACAATGTCTAAGTCACTTATCTGTATATGACTATTGACAATTGAATCAGAGAAAATTATCTACATGGAAAAACAATATCAACATTATACTTGTCATAGATGACAAAAAGTTTGTTCTAACAGAGGAAGGTTCTCCAACACCGAAACCTAATGCAAAACGAAATATTCTTTAAGCGCATGATCATTAGAAAAATGTAAAAGGCTAGGGTCTATATATTAGCATATCTCTCGGACATTCTCGCAAAACAACTAAAGATCATTGGCAATGCAATAGAGATGATGAAAGCTCTTCATGAGATGTTGTCTCAAGTAAAACATGATGTTTTCCGGGCTATTCATAGTGTTAAGATGAAGTTAGGAATGTATCTCACGGATCATGCACTTCAAATAATGACATACTTCAACACGGTTGAAATGAATGGGGTTGTTAAAGACGAAGCCAGTCAAGTGAGCTTTAATATTGAAACGCTATTGAGTAGCTTCTTACAATTTAAAAAGCAATGTTGTTATGAATAAGATTGCATTTAACCCTACAACTTTTCTAGATGAACTACAAACCTTCGATCAGTGATGAAAGTCAAAGGCAAAGAAGGGAATGCAAATGTTGTCTCCAAGAAAGTTAGTTCCAAAACTTTAGGTTGAAGGACTAAGCCTAAAGGTTAGGCCTTCAAGAAAAAGTTCTCTAAGAAGAAAAAAGCACAATGCTACAAAGAAATTCAAAACCGAGAAGGATGGAAAGTATTTCCATTGTCAAAAGCTTGATCATTGAAAATGAATTGTCCTGAGTACAATGGAATGAAGGAAGACACATTAGGTAAATACCATTTACTGGTTCTTGAATCTTGTACAGTGGAAGAATCATTCAATGGTTAGATAATAGATTCGGGTGCCATTAATCATGTATGTTCTTCATTTAGTAATTTTAATGAAAATTTAGTTTCTATTCCAAATAATGGCTTGGAGCTTTATTCGATAATTAACTAAAATAACCTGTATATGCATAAACCTAGGAATTGTAAATCACTTATAAATACTTAATTATTTAAAACAGAAAATAGTAAACAAACAAGCGACAAAGAATTTCTTCTCAATACTGCTAGTACACTGTTTCATTAGAGAATAAATTTGTGAAGTTAAAATTCAAGAATTAAGTATGTGGGATATAATAATTGTTGGGATTTATTTATTTAATAATATATTGGATATATTATTTTTTTGGAATTTATTGAATAAAAAAAAAGGATATATTGCAAAAATTTAAAATTCCTTCCGAAAGAAGAATTGAAATTTCATCCACCACTTTTGGAAGGGAAGGGATTTTCGAACTCCTTGTTTAAAAAGGAATAGGGAAAATCTTTGATTTTTACTAATATCTTTTAATATTAGATATTCAAAGATATTATGTTTTCCATTTTAAATATTAACTCATTTCTTTATAATAGGATGTCTTGAAGGTCCTCATTCTCATTCAACCCTGTTTAGAGTATCCTAAATCCCAAATTGAGAAACCCTTTTAGAACTAAGTCATATTTTTAATATAGATTCAAAACTCTCCCCAATGCCCTTTTCTCTAAGAAGCTTCCCACCAGACACTTAGTGTTGCATTACAAACATAGCTTGGAAGATTGGAAGATCCAATAAAAAAGGTTCCAAGAGCATTGGCTCGTGACCTTCTCAACATAAAGACCTGACAAAACTATTAAGAGGCATGAATCACTATAAGTACTTTATATTTTTTCTAACAATGATTAATACCTAGGGGTTGCATGTAGATTAATCAATAAATAATTAATTGAATTAATTATTGTATTAAAATTTTGCAATTACCTACACACTAGTGCCGGTTAAGTGCATGCTACTACTCCACTTCGATGTAATTATGCTTCTATGCTGGTGTAGGCCATAGAACGATTGCCTTGTACTCAACATTGGCATTGCCTCAGAGACTGAGCACTATATTCCAAACTGTTGTGCTCCAATCTATTTACACAGTACAAAATTTACTGCAGAATTTTCTCTCTTCATTAATGTTTGCGTAGAATTCACGAACCCGGTGGCACCTTGCCTCATTTCCTGGTTGTACCAAAGCTTGGCATTTAAGTTTCAGAATGGTTTTGGTGACCTTCTCTAGCAGACCGATTGTAGGAAAGTCGTGTTCTTGTAGGAACATCCTTGTCTTCAGTGAGACATGTTTCTTCTCTACTTTCACCGAGACCAGGTTTATCCTTTTGGGCATCTTTTCTATAATGTCATTTCGCTTCTTTGATGCAGAGGACATTCCAGGCGATAGAGCCATGCCTTTTTGCTTTCTTATTCTTTTTACTTTCTCTGGTGTTTGCTCGGGTGTTCTCTTTTTTTCTATCGGATATTCCTCTTCTAACTCAATATCCACTTGCTTCTTTACTCTATACTCAGGGTTAGCTTTAGCTTGCAGTACAGGCTCCGGCATGTACGCTTCCTCTTCCTTAATATCCCCTACTTCCTCTTCTTCTTCTGTATTTTTCTTCCTATTAGCTCGATGCGATGGACTATAGTAATGTGTACCGAAGCGGTAATGGTGCGTGAGGGATATCTCATTTCTCTTGAGTAGGGTCCAACTCACTCAAGGTACGGAGGAATTGCATAAATTACTATGTTGTGTCTTCTCCTGAAGAATAATTCAATTATTTTACTCTCAATGCAACTCTCATTTTTCTTGATGAAATTCCTGCCGGATGATGTTCTTATTGCATTGATTTTTTTTAGTAACGGAATAAATAAACTACAAGAAAATAAATGAAAACAAAACAAAATAAATTAATAAATATAATTTATGAGCGGGGCAATCAAAAGATAAATATGATGCGTAACGCATTCGAAATGCCTCTCGCATCCAAAATGTGCTAATCCTTGGCTAGATTATAGAAAATGCATCCATGTGGCCATTTATAGTTAAAGTACTACCTTTCTAGATGTCTTGGATCTCAACTGCTCCAATATCATGTACCTGTATAACTCGCAAAGGTCCAGTCCATTTAGATTTCAGTTTTCTAGGAAAGAACTTTAACCTTGAGTTATAACGAAGAACTTATTGCCTTAGTTGGAATATTTTAGCCATTATGCGCTTATCATGCCACTTCTTTGTCTTCTCTCTATACCTTTTACCTTTGTTCTTCGAGTTTAAGCTGTTGTACTTTTCTCATGGTTCTAACTGCAATTAAGTCCAAATTTAATTCTTGAGTGCTCAATATGCCTTATGCTCCAGCTATATCGGGAGATGACAAGATTTTCGAAATACTAATTTGTAAGCAGACATTCCGAAAGAAGTCTTGAATGCGGTGCTATATGCCCATAGGGCATCGTCGAGTCTTAAGGACCAATCTTTCCTGGAAGGTTCAAGTACCTTTTCCAATATTCCCTTAATTGCACGATTGGAAATTTTTGCTTGTCCATTTGTCTAGGGTTGGTAGGTTTGTCGCAATACTATTTTTACATTGTACTTGTGCAATACATTAGTCATTGCCCTATTGACAAAATGCGACCCTCATCGCTAACTATGGCTCTACGCGTTCTGAAGCGTGTGAAGAAATTCTTATGGAGGAACTTTATCAAAGTCTTTGCATCGCTTAATGGAGTTGCAATGGCTTCCACCCATTTAGAAACATAATCAAACTATACTAGAATATATAAGTTGCGAAAAGGTGGTGGAAATGGTCCCATGAAGTCGATGCTCCAAACATTTTGCAAAATTCCATTTGACAAAAAAAGATGTCTTTAACTAAGAATTTTTTAATGTGTTGTCTCTCAAAATTCTCGCAATCAGAATTATGTGTCATTTATTAAAGTTCATAAATAAAATAAATGAAATTTGTATTAAAAATTAAAAGTCGTGAAGTATAAAGATTAAATTAATAACAATTAAAATTTATAGACTAAATTATTTATCTGATGAAATTAAATGAACCAAAACTGCTTTCAACCCTTGAAAGAAATATTATTTTTTTAAGAAAAATAAACATAACAGT
>JBBMEG010065339.1:1620-13991 GCA_037832605.1 Cyclanthera cordifolia
GATTTTCAGAGTCAAACTTCTGACCGTAATATTGAGTAGATCTGGATTACCTTCAAACAATGAAATAAACGTGACACTAACCTAAACAATTCAAATTGTATTATATTATAAACATAAGATTATAAACTCAAATTTATATTTTCCAAATTTTATTGACGTCTTGTATAATGTAATAATGATAGGTTACGACCTCATGTCTCTAATCTCCAAATATCACTAATTAAAATATATAGTAAAATTATCTTCTCATTTCTAGTCTCCTCTCACATTTATTTTTTTAAAGATATTTCTTTTTTATCTTAATATGTTATTGAATTGAGATATACAAATATAAGTTTAACCTAAGATTGCACCTAAGTCTTGATCTTGAATTTTTTTTTTTTTTTTTTTTTTTTTTTTACCTTTTGATTTCTCTAACTTATGTTATCTCACTACCTTTATATTTGGACTATTTTATTAATTGGTCCTTTCTCTTGTTAAATAGATTTTATTTGGTTTCAAATAGCTAGACTTGTTAACACAAAATTTTACTCAATAATTATTTAGGTCTCGTTCACAATTATTTTATTTTTAATGTGTTGATTTTTGAAGGTTAAAATTCTCTACGTATAATATCAACCAGATTTAATAAATCAAAACAAATATTTTGAAAACTATATATTCTTTATATATAACTTTTAAATTTTGATTTGATTTTTAAAAATATGGGTAAAATATAAATATCAAAAAATATATTTGAGTGGTAGATGTAAACTTAAATCTTAAAATTAAATACAGAAAAAATTAAATAGTTACCAAACATAAATTTATAATTTTATTTTATTGAAAAAAGAAAATGTTTATTACTACTATTTCAAGTAATGCACCAATATTTTATTTAAAACTAAATTGGAAAAAAAGAAGAAGGAAAAGCACTGATAGAAATGGGAATAGAGCAATAGAATTGAAAAAGGCTTTGGGGTTTGGTGGGAAATAGCAATCATAAATGGGCCCATTTATATTTTATTCCAATTTCTCCCCAGTCCACCATCTTTCTTCTTTTTGCACCCCCTTTGCAATATGCTCCCCATAAGTACTACAATTTGCAATGAACTCCCTCCCTACATTATTTGGATAACCTTGCGGCATAACAATAACCTTATTGCCAATTGTATGATTAGTCAATAATCTTATAATTTCATGTTTAAATATCCTTTCCACAAATGATATTGAAATAAACATAAAACATTATATTATTGATTATAATCATAAACTCTAAATTATTGTGTATTATTAAAATTCCTCAATTACAAATTATGCACATAATATATACGACTATATAAATCTATATAATTTAATAATGACGAGATTACATATTTAAACCTTCACTTTTTTTTATTTTTTTATATAACTCTTAAAAGTTGTTTTTTTTGTAGATTTTTTATATTTTTTTGAAGAGTTAGTTTGTTTTTTGGAATTTTATGGCTGATAATAAATCTTATCATTCATATTTTAATTAGAGCAAGTTATTAAAATTATTTCACAAATCAAATATTTCATTTTATTGTTTTCAATCCATTGTTTTCAATTCGTTTTTGTTGATTAAAACCGTCCATTTTCATTATTTGAAATTTATATATTCCACTATTGAATCAATTTTTCTATATTTAAGTTCAAAATTTTTGACTATTTAACCGACTTTTATTTGTTTTTTCAAAATTTTAATTCTACCTTTCTTTTTAGCAAATTGGTTAAAAATTGCTAGTGAATTTATTGAATCTATCAACGAATTATTTGAATATATTAGTTGATTACTGACTCAATGTTATTAGCTGAACTAACTAGAAGGTGAAGTTAAACTATTGATTGAAATCATCAGCTTAGCCGTTTGAAGTAGTTAAACTCGTTAATGCGAGGACATTTTGATAATTTTACAAAAACGGTTTTGTTAGGTTTTAAACAAAACCAATGCCTTGAAAGCCTTGCATTTTGAGCAAGGCCTTACAGAGATAGTTCGAAGATTCCTAACAGCCATCTAACAAACTTCGTTTTGTTTCAAAACTGAAGTTCAACAAACTCTTCAACCACCTAAGCACTAATCATCTAGGCACTATCCTATGAGTTTGTGCTCTCTACTTGTACTTGATCCTATTGTATATATATGTAACAGTTGTAAGAATGTAAATACACAGTATGTGAAAAGAAAGAAAAACAAAGAAAGAAAAGAAAATAAATACATACCTGACATAGGCCTATTATTGTCGAACCACGTAAATTCCATGGTGTTCTTTCTTTTCTCTTTGTTTCTCATTCATAGATAATTTCAACAGAATGCATAAAACAAAGAAACGAAACGTATAAGAAATAACGTTTCTCTTTTACAAACAAAAGACTGTAAAAGAAGAAAACAGAGAAAAATGGGGTTTACCTCTTGAAGATATAGTCGATCTCTCAACACCTTGCCCAAGATTTGTTGAGACACCTCAAAGTAAGCAACGGTTACATCAAGAAGTCGAGATGTAATCGTCACCGAAGAACCTTCACCAGCAAGGAAGCAACGATCCAAGCACTCACGGCTTGAATCGTCACTGTCACTGGGGAAAACTTCATACAGAGAGGAAGAACAACAAAGATCGGAAAAAGATCGAACAAGAACCACCATAACCTCAGCCTTCTCTGAGCGAGGCAAAGTGAGTCAAAATGGTGCAACTCGCTCGAGAACAGGCTTATATAGCCAAAGAGATAGGGGAGTAAACGGGTAGGTCATGCAAGGTGAACCGACAGACAACGAAGTGTAGTGGCAACATCACAGCCGTACACTAAGCAGTCACCATGCTAAATCTCAATCGTCCATTCAAGAACCAGATCCAGAACGAATTTGAACCGGTTCACAAACGAGTGAACCAAGTCAGACCAAACCAAGATAAGTGGGCTTCTCAATTTAATTTAAACTTCAATTTTAATTTTGGGCCTTCTTTTAGTTCATAATTTCTTAACATTGTTGGGCAAATGAGATTTGGGCTCATTTTAATTCTTAAGTTCCAATATAAGTAGCCTTTTACTCATACTCTATATTTACATGTTCATTTTTTTGCTAGGTAAGAAACATTTTCAGATTTTTGGTGTACATAGTTTTTTTTTTTTTTTTTTTTTGCTAAATCTCCTTTCTTTTTTGTTATTCATGACTTTTTTTTTTTGAAATTAAATAAAAGATTAAAAAAAATCCATAAGTTGAAATAATATTGACTAACTTAATTTTGAAAAAGAAAATTTAAATAGTTATTTAAATTTTGTATTTAATATATCTTTTAATATATATATATATATTTTTTATTTTTTATTTTTTTTTGAAATGATCTTTAAATATCTCAAAGAGTCAAAAAATATTTAAGCTTTGATTTTGCGTTTAAAAGACCTTGAATTTTCTATTGTGCATCTAATTCTTGACCTAATTTTTTTTATTTGAAATTACAACATTGAACGGATGCTAATACATCTCTAATGTCAACAAATTATTTTCACTTTGAAGACCTAAAAAATAATATCTAATTAATTTATAAGACATGAAATTGAAAGATAAAAGTGTATTAAATACATGTAAGAATCAATAGAAGGCGTTGGTTTTGTAAGAGGAGAGGAAGATTAATTTTGAAAGAGTTAATTTTCTTCCATTTACTCTCACTGATCATATTTTGAACTAGTGAAAAGAACAATAAATTATCGGTATGTTTGGCTACAGTAGGAAGAAAAGAAAAAAAAAAAAATAGTGATGGATATGATAAAATTGGTGGACCAACCAGAAATAGTCTAATCTAAAAACTCTTTTTCCATTTACATTTTGGTTTGTAATTGATTCTTAAAAATGATTATTATTATTTAAATGCAAAAATTAATGATTTTTTAATTTGTAAAATTTAAGAAAAGAAATTTAATAAAAATTAGAGTGAATTGGTATTTATGGCGTTGAAGAACGTGCCCACTCAGTTCTTCTTCCCATATGCCTTCAAAAGTCGATATTGACACTCTCCTAATTCATTGTCAAATCACCAATCCTATGATTTACAAACTTTTTAAAAATTAAATAAAATAAATTCCATAATTTTGTTAATTGGTAAGGGATGTTTATCATTACTTGGTTCGTATTTAAAATAAATTTTGATTCTAAATATTAATTTTAATTACTTTTAAAAATTACTTTTAAATGTCAAAACGAGCATAAGTTGACACTGGTATTGTATTAGCATCTACTTTATTAGTGGTTCGAATCACCGTATTAAACTACTTTCAAACAGTCTTTTGACTATAATCATTACTAATCATAATTTCTAATTATTCAAAATAAACCATCATTCTAAATAATTCAAAATATATTATCAGTACTCCATAAAACCAAACAAATATTTGATTAAATAAAAAATTGATTTGCAGCTTAAACTGTCCATGTGAATTGGTTTCGAGATATTTTCAAAATTTTGAATATCTTATCCGACAGAAGTGTTCTTCTGATCTTGATACAAGAGAAACGTTGACGTTTGAGGTTGTTAATGAAATATCTTATTAAACTTGAACAAAAGCAGCAGCTGATTCAATAAAGTGCTGTTTTTTTTTAATACATCAATTTGTTTGATAATGAGATTTGATTTAATTTAATTAAATCATCATTAGAATAAGTTAATAACGCTATGACGTGATAGTAATATTATGTCTCGGGAAGAACCAATGACCAATGATGCAATATAAAGATTCCCTTTTTGTCTAAAAATTCTTTTTTTTTTAGTAAAGGAATTTCAGAGTTTCCAACCGCAAATAATTTTCAAATATTAATACAACATTAATGTCAGCTATTTCACCTATTGATTTTAGTTTGGAGATTTATTTGATTATTAGAGTAGCTCATCTTATTCTATAAATGTGTTGAAAAATTTCTACTTTTTTAATGTTAGATAAATAAACACAAGGTGAATATTTTTAACCGTTCTTGAATGAAAATCGAACCGATATATTTTGATTTTATTAAATATCTAATCGAATGATCCAATATTGTTTTATAATACTGATCTGATTCCATTAAATATTTTTTTCTCACCTATACATTCAAATTACTCAAAATATTACATTCCTCGAACTCAAAAAAAAAAAAAAAAAACATTCCTCGGCAAATGCTGCGAGGTAATTTCAATCTAGTAGAATAATTCTTTGATTTTTTTTTTTGTACTATGCTTTGAATTAGCTTAAACCAAAGGATTATTGGTCAAAAGTACGTGATTAACCAATTAAACAACTAATTTATATATTTAGCTCATGTACTTAAAGTAGTGTGAATATAATTATTAAATTATGATAACAATGCAAAACCCTTTTTATATTAATCATCTAATTTCTAAACTTTGAATTATGCTTTTTATATAGCGTATGTGTTCAATACCACCTAAAAATCACGAAGCGAAATTGTGGATGAACATTGATATTCCGGTTATATAAAGATTACCTTAAAAACCGGCTCAACAGTACTATTACTGTTGAGCTACTCTTCATGTTGACATAAAAGAATAAGGATATGTTTGGTGCGGTGAGAATAGTTAAAAAGGAAAAGAAAGGGAAGAGATTCATTTTGATTATTTGACCACCAACTTTCACTACTTAATCACTAATTTATTTTTACTTTTTATTTATTTATTTATATCTTTTTTTTCATTTTCACTGTAGTCAAACATGTCTTAAGAGCTATTCCATACACGTTATTAAGCTTTTGAATTTCAAACATTGACATTTCTCTAATGTGTGATCCGTTGACCAAAATCTCAAGAATTCAAACCCTAACTTTTAACATCTTCCACCATTCATTAATGCATAAATTAAAAGCTATGTGAGTCATTTTATAAAATGTACAAGTTAAAAGGAATAAAATGGTAGCAGCTAGGTGAATCAGAAGGACAAAACTTTGGTGAAAACGCTCATAAATATGAAAAGGGAACTTAACATTATATTAGAAAACATTAGGTTAATTAGTTTATAAAATGTATGTATTAAATGTGTCACACACCATACTTATAACTGCTCCCTATTGACCAAAATTCACAGTTTGAGGGAAGAAAAGTCAATAATGTCAAGCTGGTTAATTTGATTTAAATTTCTTCACATCCCCATGTGGAGATCTCTTTTTTTGGTGTCGTTCCCATCAAAAGTCGCACTACTTTTAAATTATTCCATCTCAAGATTGGACGAATTATTATTTATTTATTTTTCTATATTCCTTTCTTCTTTCTTCTTATAATATATCATTATATTTTATTTTCTCTTATTTTATTTTATTTTTATCCTTTTTCTTTCCCATGAATCATTCATACTAGATACCATGTTTTTATCATCTCCCCTTTTTCCTATTATCCTCTTCATGTCCATTGTTAGAAACAAATATACGTGTAGAGTGTTTAGAAATGTAGAGTTATTTTGAGCGATTATAAAGAAGAAATTGTAATAATAGCTCGCTTGTATAAGATTTTTAAAGAGTGATTATAAAAGCTCGTTTATAAAATCTTCATAAACACTCAAAACAAACAGCTCTTTTTAGGGGTGTTTGTTAAGTAGTGTTACAAAAAATTTTGTACTTGGATTTAGCAGAAGCTTATTTGTGTAATCTAAAAATTGAGCACTTACAAGTTCATTACAAACTCCCAATTAAGTGCTCAAGTAAATCATCAAGTTAGTTTTTTAAAAGTCCCATAAAAACCCCACTTTTGCCAACTTATAATTACTCTACTAAAAACATCATTCAAATAAGCATTTACCTCGAAACTCATACAAAAAACACCATACAAACAAATAAACATATACAAACCTCTTTCCAAAACCATTAAACAAACAAACATTTATTTATAAACTCTCAACTAAAACAAGCAAACAAACAAGCTCTTAGAAATTAAAAAAATCTATGAATTAACACTCAAACAAACTCCTCATATGTAACCACTCAAAATAAACACTCTACGAATTGAGAAACAAACACTGTCTTAGGATATTGATTAGACATTAGAGTATCTAATCATATATTATTTTAATTTTATATTGACATTGAGTATAGTAATTTTCACTCATAACATTGATGATTTAATAATATGTTTGAATCATGTCATTTCATTTCATCCACTTTCAATTTCATAAAAGGCATTTCATTTCATTATATAGTGTCATTTTTAATGTCACATCAAAATGTAGTCTTTAATTTTGTACTTTATTTTAGTACACATAATTTCCACCATTTTACTACCTAAAATGAATGCAATTGTGCAACAGTGAAAAAGTTTACAAGATACTGCACGCGAGATAGATCTACAGCCCTAATTTTCAAATCACTATTTCTTCAAATTCTAGTTCAACCTATCTAATGATTATTTTCCTCTTCAACATTTACCAAAAATTGAATTGAAATCTACTTAGCTTATCTAAGTATTAATTAATAGTGAAATAACCTACATTAAATTGTAATAAAAAAAAATTTATTTGAGATTTTATGTCGTGTTTGTGTGATGGTTTTGTTGTTGGTTTCGAGGTAATTGCTTGTAATTACTTGTTTGTATGGTGATTTTGGTAGGGTGATTGTAATAAGAAACTTGAGCATTTATTTTGTGGGTTTATGGAGAACTTATTTGGAACACATCGACTTATTTTTTGGGTTTATAAAGCACGTATTTGGGCACTTAAGTGCTCCATTTTTTGGCTTCCCAAACAAGCATTTGATAAAACTTAACATCTCCAACTTAATTAATTAAAACTCATAAACAAACACCTCCTAACTATAATATAACAAGTATAAATCGTCATGTGATAATAATCGACGTGTGTGCAAATTGACTCGAATATTTTGATACAACATAGGAAAACTTACTAAATTAATCACTTAATCTAGAAATATAATTACAAATTCGATGATTTTCAGAAAGAAAAGAAACAAATATAGTCATTGGTATTAATAGATATTGTCACGCACTTTGCGTTATAATACTAATATGAAAACATATCTATAACTATAATAAAAATACTTTAAAATTTGTCTACCATTGTAATTAGTCTAGCGCCAAATGGCTCATCTAAGTACAATATTTCTAAAGCATATAATCATTCTTTAGAAGTATGGTTCAACTTAACCATTAACTTTAAAAAGTATAAATCAACATTGTGTAGTCTTAAAACTTTGAAAAAAAAAACATCAATAAAATTTATTTTTTATTATATTTCCAACATTTTCTTAAAAATGATCAGAAATTTATTGAATTATTAAAAATTTGTGTCCAATAAAGTATCAAACTTTCAAATTTGTTGGACTAGGGTTTGTGAAATTTAAAAAAGAAAAAAAGAAATAGAATATAGAATTATGAGACAAAATGAAAAAGGAAGCTATTAAAAAGCAAAGTTTTACCAATATAATCTAAAGTTATGCATATATATAATTAAATAATTATAAACTCATAGCAAATGAAGACCAAATAAATTAAAGTTGGGATTAATAAAGAGTACAAACATAGAAGGAAGAAATGCAGGCCTAAATAATTGAAGAATAATCAACTTTTGATCAAAGTCCAATCCATATAAGCGTGACAGAGGAATAGTTTCATTCCTAGATGTTTGTTAGTTTTCAAACCATAGTCTTAAAAAAAAATGTATATTATTTTCTTTATTTCTTAAAAAAGAAACAAAGAAAGAATCTCATGGACACACATGAAATGGCACTGACACATCTCTGCCTAACTTTCTTATATTTTAGTTTTTTTGTAAAAGCAGAAAATTTTGACTCCCTACACCATATTCTTATTTCATTATTCATTTTGTGATTATGACTCTACATAAATCTTCTGTATGAAAATTTTGAAATATTTAAATTCATGTTTGAAGTCGCACAAAGGGAAGAGATCATTTTTATGTTTGACAATCGAGTTATATCTCATTAAATATTAATTTACATTTTTTTTTATCCTCTCTTTTCTTTTTCTTCCCGTCGTGACTAAATATATCGTAAAATTTAGCAATTAGTAATTTATAAATATTTAATTTATAAACCCGATATCTTAAAACGATAAAGAAAATATAAAATTATTTGAATTACTACTCATTTGAACTTTTAGAAGGTTTTTGTTATAAAATTTTTGGAGAGTATTTTAAACTAGTATCTACTAAATATTCAAAAAAAAAAAAACTGCATTCAAATGAGATTTTGATTGTATTCATTTCTTTTAAATACTTAAAATAAATGATCATTCTAAATAATATTAATTTTAAATACTCTAAAAAACTGCATCTTCAAGCAAGTTTTGATTGCAATAATTACTTTTAAATACTCAAAATAAACACTCATTCTGAATACTAATTTTAAATACTCTTAAAAACTACATCAAAACAAGATTTTGAATGCAATCATTACTTCTTAGCACTCAAAATAAATGATATTCTAAATATACTAATTCTAATTTAGTTTGTATATATTACATCTAGTTGGTTTTTAGATAGTAAAATCTTTTAATTTTTTGGTAGGACAACAATATTTAAGATTGGAAAATCGAACTTGGAACGATTGGTCAATTGAATTATATCTTTTGACTAAATGAAAACTCATTTAATGAAATACAAACTAATAAAATTTGACTCAAATAAAGTTCTCTTTTGTTAATAATATTTTTAATAATTGATTAAAATGGAAGAACACAATATTTTATTTGAAAAATTTTTCACCCTTGGATCTAGTAAGAAAAAACCCACCATCCAATTTAAGACACACCTTTATTTCATCATCATGTCTCTATAATAGGACAAAGATCAAAGGGCAAATTTCACTTTTTTACACAAACCCAAAGCAAACAAAGAAGAAGAAGAAGAAGAAGAAAGAGAAGCAAAAGGGATTTTAAAATTCAGTCTCATCTCTCTGCTCTCACTGCTTAATCTATCAAAGTTTTCCTTTTTCCAATGTCAAATGATCAAGATCACCAAAAGAACCCTAATTTCTTCCCTCAATTTGATCCTAATTTCACTCACAATTTTCATAATCACAAACCCTTTCCTCCTTTCACAACTGATGCTTTTGATCCCTCTTGTGTGGATTTTTTCTCTGATTTCTTACATGCCTCAGCTGATTATGACTACAACAACATCCTCTCCGCCGGCGGCCTCGAGATCTCCTGCTTGTCGTCCGAAGCTATTTCTCCAATCGACGATGCTCCGAAGAAGTCCTTGGGTTTTGGAGATCAATCGACAGCAAATTCCTCGACCTTGTCTTCGCCCGACGTGGCTGTGGCGGGGGGCGATGACTCTGCCAAAAGTGGGGAGGTGAAAAAGCTTGGTGAAAAAAATGGAGATCAAAATAGCAAGAAAGTGTAGGTCTCTTCTCTCTATTCTTCCCACATAGGAGTCTAAATAACCATATTTTAGATCTTGATTTATTATTATTACTATTATTTTGCTTTTTTAATTGTTCAATTAATTCTACAAATTATTTATTCTTCCCATCATCATAACAATCATCAAGTTAATTATGAATAAATTAAACATAGTTTAATTAAAGAAGGGTTTGCTAGGTTTAATTCTCGATTCTAAATTCAGTTATTTATTTATTTATTAATTAATTTATTACAGAAATGGAGGAAAAAAAGAGAAAAAAGAGAAAGGGCCACGTTTTGCCTTCTTGACCAAGACTGAAATTGATAATCTTGACGATGGATATAGATGGAGAAAATATGGGCAGAAAGCAGTCAAAAACAGCCCTTTTCCAAGGTTTGATTTTTCATAATTCTTATAACTTTTTACACTATTAACCATTAATTCAAACCCAATTAAGAAATGGGTATTTGTTGGATTAAATTTATCTAATCAAATTTTTACTAAAGTTCAAATCTTTGATTGTCTAACCCTAAATCATATGAATTTTTGTACTCTTTTTTCAACATTTATTTTAATTTCTAGTTTAATTTCTTGCTCTCTTATACACCAATTCCTCAAAAGGGTTTGCAGTTCTTCCCAATTTTCATATGATCTAATCACTTCTAATTAATTACGAATTTGTTGGTTCGACAATATTAGTCAACTTGTTTCTTTTGTTGTTACAGAAGTTATTACAAATGCACAACCTTGAATTGCAATGTCAAGAAGCGAGTTGAAAGATCATCGGAAGATCCATGTTTTGTCGTAACGACATATGAAGGAAAACATAATCATTATTGTCCAATAACTCTTCGAGGCTCCAATGCCACCAGTTTGTTGCCGTCCTTAGCTTCGTCGTCTTCATCATTGCTTTCGGGATTAGCTTCCACGAACCTCTTCTCGGGCGAGGTGTATCAAGGGGTTGATCATCAGCAGCAACAATATAATTATCAGGTTTCTGATTATGAGCTATTGCAAAGATTTGATTAATGATGCATAATGATAACAAAAGCATGAGCCATATGATGAAATAATCTATTTTCTTATTTATGTAATTTGTATGAACATATATGTATGACTTTATTAGCTAGAGCATCTTGCAGCTTATCTACTTACCCCTAATACTCTAAATTGTTAAGAGTATTTGTTAACTTATGAACCGAGTTAAACCATATTTTGTTTATGGTTTTTTGTGATGTTTATTTATTTTTTGTTCTTTGTTCATAGTTTTGCTGATTGTTCCATTTAAACTTGGAAAATATTATTGGAGAATGCTAAAATAATATGGATGGATAGAATTTAAGAATTATTTGATAGTTTAAATAAAAAAAATTATTAGAGACATGAATTTTGAACTTATATTTAAGAAATATTATTAGACAATTGCATTATTGTAGTTATATTTAATATATATGCCCAATGGGAAAGGATTGTGTTATGATTTGGATTTTGATATGGTGAGGAAATTTGATCCGGCATCAATCACCAACTATCAAACCATGTAGTCAAACTATTGAGGAGTGATTGGATTTTGGAGTTCATGACAGGAGAGAAGAAGAAGTGCAGAAGTGGAGAAAATTGAATGATTTGAAGATATGAAATACTTATTTATGAAATTGGTGTTTTATAAAGGAAATGTTGCAAAAATCTTTAATTTTAGATGAAATTTGATATAAAATCTAATTACAGGTTTGATGAGATGCTCGAAAAAAGTTGAGGAGAGATTGATAATGAGTTGGACAAAGGATGTGATATATTTTTGTTTCTCTTTACATGTTGGAGATACTTACCTTGTGACATTTATCTCACATTGAAAATAGGAAGATTTTTCAACATATATATAAGATAGAGTTTATATATATATAGGCTGGATGAGAATTGTTGGTTTCGTATATATTTTATTATTTAATTTATAATTTATCAACGGGTATGTAATTAGGATAGAAGTTTTGCTGTGAGGATTAATCAACCTCACGTTTCAATAAAAA
>JBBMEG010065350.1:0-13991 GCA_037832605.1 Cyclanthera cordifolia
GTCTCAAAAAGCTCTTAAATGCACTTTGTGGAAAATAACACCTATGAAGCCAAAAGTCAATTGTACATCAATTGAGACGCTTAAATGCTAGAAAAAATGGTAGATGGGCTTTAAATACACCTACGAAACTCTTCTAAAAAGTTATTTAACAATTAGATCTTGTTTCACAAGGTTTGAACTTGAAAAGTTCCAACATAATTAATCTGGAATTGTTTCTTTGACTTAAAATTCTGCAGGTTTATTTTTCTTGCGTCTTGTAATTCCTTCTTCATTTTAATACAATAAGAAGGTTGTTGGATTCGTATCACCTACTCTATCTTTGTCCTCTTTTCATGTTTGCCTAAGTTTTCTTTTAACCTAATTTCGATAAGTTAAATTTCTAGAGATCGCAATCGTTTTATTTTATTTTTTCCTGGTTATTACTTATTTCAAGATCATTTGACAAAGAAAGTTATTGGTAGAGGGCAAGAATCTGGGGTATCTACATTCTTGATTAACTTCCAGTAAGGGCTGTAGCATGTTCTAGTACCAAGTTAATGTTCATGATCCATTGTTAGTTAGGTCATCCACCATTGTCTATTTTAAAGAAGTTATATCCAAATTTTAGTAAGGTTTCATCTTTAAATTGTGAGTCTTCTCAATTTGAAAATTTTAGTGTTTTTGTTCGAGTCCTCGAGTAAATAAGCGAGTTGATGCTCATTTGAGTTAGTACATTAAGATCTTCAGGGTCCAAGTCATGTAGTTTCCAACATTGGTCATAGGTATTTTGTTACTTCTGTAGATGTTTATTCTTGTCTCACTTGGGTTTTTTTAATGAAAAATCGCTATGAGTTGCTTTCTAACTTTTGTGCCTTTAATGCTGAATTCAAACTCAATTCAATGTTTCTATCCAAATATTATGTACGGATAATGAGGAGAATATTTTTCTAATGTTCTTAATTCCTATTTCCGCTATAAAGTTATTATTCATCAATCTTCGTGTCCTGATACACCATCAAAAAATGGGGTAGTAGAAAGAAAAAACAGATATCTCAAAACTACAAGAGCCTTGTCATTTCAAATGAATGTCTCGAAGCATTTTTGGCTTAATGTTGTTTTTATAGCTTTCTTGATTAATTGCATGCCTTCTGTTTTCCCTAAAGTCTTTGAATGCACATGCTTTGTTCGTGATGTTAGTCCTCGTACAAAATTAAATCTGAAATCTTTAAAATACATCTTTATAGGTTATTCAAGAGTTCAAAAGGGATATCATTGTTATTGTCCAACTTCTAAAAAGTATTTTGTTTCGGCGGATGTCGCATTCTTTGAAGATGTAAAGTTTAGTTCATCGTCTAGCTCGTCTTCTCGGAGAATGACTTATTTTCATATGAGGTGGTTTCATCACCGCCAAGTCATGTTCTGTCTCCTTCCAAATCGGTTCCTTCTAGTCTTTCTATTACTCAAGTCTATTCTAGACGTCCGCAACAAGTAACCTACAGAAACATGCCCTCCACTAGCAATGTCTTCGTTTGATGATTTACAGGTGAGTGATGACCTTGACTTATCTATTGCACTCTGTAAAGGTAAACATTTTTGTACTTATCCTATTTCATCATCTGTGTCTTACCATTAGTTGTCCTAACTCTGTTATTCTTTTACTTCATCTATTGATTCTATTGTGGTTCCTAAAAATGTGGTGAGGCAGATTCCCCCTTTGTGTCACCTGATAATGACACTTGGGAATTAATAGATCGACCATTGGACAAACAAATGATTGGGTGTAACTGAATGTTTATTATCAAGGTAAGCTCATATGGATTAGTGGCACGACTGAAAGCATGCTTAGTTGCTAAGGGCTATGTTCAGATGGATCGGCGTTGTAATTTAAAATTTCCAACAAATGAGAATTTTAAGTTTTGTGAAGCTTGTCAATTTGGAAAAATGCATGCCTTTCTTTTGCAAACTTTAGTTCTCGTGCTCTTTCTACTTTTTGAGCTAGTTCACATAGATATGTGAAGCTCAGCTTCTGTACTGCTATCAAATGGATTTCGATATTATGTGCTTTTTGTGGACAATCATAGTCGATTTACATGGTTCTTTCCTTTAAAGCAAAAAACTGACACAATTATTCCTTTCCAAGAGTTCGAAGCATTTGTTACAACACAATTTAATAAATCCATCAAGTGCCTACAAATGAATGGAGGAGGAGAATACAAGCCAGTTGCATCCTTATGCACAAAATTGCGATTAAAATTGGAATGTCATGCCCTTACACATCTGCTCAAAATGGACGAGTAGAGCGTAAACACAGACATATTGTAGAAACGGGACTCACTCTTCTGGCCCAGGCATCCATGCCACTAAGTTATTGGTGGTTTGCCTTTCAAAATATAATTTACTTGATTAATGGTGTACCTTCTTATTTACTTGCAGGTTAATCACCTTTAGAGATACTTCTACATCAAACACTTGATCTCAATGTCCTACATGTTTTTGGGTGTGCTTGCTATCAAAATTCGAGACCCTACCAAATAAACAAGTTTTCATTTCATTCTGAAAGGCGTGTCTATCTCGGACCCTCATTTGTTCACAAAGGGTTTCAATGACTTACTGTAGATGGGCGTATAATCACATCAAGACATGTTAAGTTCAATGAAGATATGTTTCTATTTCGACATGGTTTTCGGAGTCATCACAGACCTGATTTAACTACATATATTACACAAATTGCTCAATCAATATTTACTTGGTTTGGTCCCACAATCACACCTCCTTATTTAACCACCACTCAAGCTTTGCCCAACTAAGTACAACCCATTCCATCAACCCATGTGCCTGCCACCTCCCCTCCATTTACCTGATATGTCACCCTCACCAGACTTGTTACGTCCTTCACCCACTAGTAGACTCATTATTTCGAATAACCCATCCTCCCTACTTCAAAACAAAAATCCCTCCCTTGAACCGAATGCCTGCTCATCCTTGCCAATACTCCCTACTCCTACAACAACGAACAATCACCCGATGATCACTTGATCAAAAGCTGGGATTCGTCATCCAAAAGCCTTGACGGTCACCACGCCCATTGATTTTTCCTCCAGTGAACCGATAAAGGTCTATGATGCCTTTTCTAACTCGTTATGGATAAATGTCGTGGATGATGAGATGCGTGCTCTTTGTGCTTCTAAAACATGGTCACTGGTTCCTTGTTCTCCTAACATGAATGTTGTTGGTTGCAAATGGGTTTATCGCCTTAAACACAATATTGGTGGGTTGATTCAATGACATAAAGCCCAACTTATGCCAAAAGGGTTTCACCAAAATCCAGGCGTTGACTTCTTTGAAACCTATAGCCCGGTGGTGAAAATCTCAACTATAAGAGTTGTTATTTTTTCTGGCTATTTCACATGGGTGGTCACTCCGTCAACTAGATTTCAATAACACCTCTGTTAATGGTGTTTTGCAAGAAGATGTATTTATGTAGAACCTCCTAGCTATGAAGATCCTTCATTCACGAATCATGTGTGTCGGCTACATAAAACTCTTTATGGCCTGAAACAAGACCCAAAAGCCTAGAATGTTGAGTTTAAAATATTCCTTTAGAGTCATTGTTTCCAAGTTAGCAGGTCTAATGCATCTTTATTTGATTTTCGGCAAGGGTCGAAAATGTTTTACTTTTACTCTATGTTGACGATGTTATTATAACCGGTAATAATGTTTTGTTCATCAACCAACTTGTCTCCTTACTTAACTCCAAGTTTGCACTAAAGGATCTTGACCAACTAAGCTAAATAACATATTGTGACTCCGGTGTCTACTTGAATCAGCCTAAATATATTTCAGATCTCTTGGAAACAAGTTCCACCTCCAACATGTTAAACCAGTTCCTACCCCAGCTGTTATCGGGAAGCACCTTTTAGCTAGTGATGGTCTAGAGCTCTATAACCTTTTACCCTATCGTAGTCTTATTGGGGCCCTTTAGTATTTGACTAACACTCGACCCGACATATCATTCATAGTCAATAAACATAGTCAGTTCCTCAAAGCTCCCACCGAAAAACATTGGAAAGTAGGAAAACATGTTCTTCGGTATCTCTAGGGCACACATGATTATGGTCTCCTCATTCAACTGAGTGACTTGATGAATATTACTACTTTTTCTGATGTTAACTAGGCCGCAAATGTTGATGACAGACGTTATGTTGCTACCTAATGTGTCTTTCTTGGCACTCACTTATGTCCTGGTCTTCACAAAAACAAATAGTTGTTGCTCGCTCAAGCACTGAATCTGAGTATAGAGCCTTAGCTCATGTTGTAGTTGAGATTACATGGTTGAAGCAACTCATCCACGAACTTAACTTTCTCTCACGTGGTACTCTGGTTATTTGGTGTGACAACATTAGCACGTGAGCACTAGCAGCAAATCCAATGTTCCATGCTCGAACCAAACATATTGAGATCCATGTGCACTATGTCCGTGACCAAGTACTCACGAAGCAGTTAAATATTCGATACGTTCCGTCTAATGAACAAACAGATGATTGCCTAACCAAGCCACTCACTCACTGTCAATTTGCTTACTTACACTCGAAACTCTGTCTACTTTCACTACCCTCTCGTTTGAGGGGGGATGTTAAGCATAATCTCCATGTCAACAACACTTCATTAGAAACATTTGACGAGGATTAAAGTTATTAGGATTTCTTGTTAATAGAATCAAAACTATATCTTTATTTTATTAAAGAATATTTATTCTTTAAGTTATTAACATTGTGCTGCGATGGACTATATAAACAAGCCATGGAAATTCATTTGTATACTATCATTTGTGAGATTAATCTCTAGAAATACCCAAGAGTTGTAGTATCCTTTTAAGCTTTTCGTATCTCTCTTTTTAATTCACCTTCTAGCCAAATTATAACTTTCCAACTTATTGAGGTGATTATAGTGATATTTTTTCTTGGTTTGCTAAGATGATGTCTATTCGCTTGTTTATTTCTATGACAGCTTGGAATTCTTGGCTGTTATATCAGCTCGATATTAAGAATGCGTTTCTACATGGTGACCTCGAGGAGGAAGTTTTTATGGAGCAACCGCCTGGATTTGTTGCTCTAAGGGAGAATGTCAATGTGTTGTCTAAAATAGAGCCCTCGGGCATGGTTTGGTAAGTTTAGTCAGGCCTTGAGTAAGTTTGGAATGAAGAAAATTTTGTCTGATCCTTTTGTGTTTTTTAGACGATTTGAACAAGGTATTCTTTTGTAGTGTGTTTTACATTATTGAGACGTAAAGAGTCGTCATACTTTTATTATTAGAAGTAATGCTTTTATATAGAGTTTACATCTAAATCCTAATCCTGATCCTTATCCTAATCCTACTCCTAATCCTAATCATAATTCTAATCCATATAATAACTCTAGCACTCCCCGTCAAGCTGGAGCAAATTTGTCAATCATGTTCAGCTGCTTAGAGAGGTAGCTTATTCGCGATCCATTCAATGCTTTGGTGAGGAGATCACCTATTTACTCTTCAGTCTTCACATATCCTAATAAGGCAACCCTAATTCTCAGCCCAAAGATCCAAGCTTATAATGAAGTAAGAACCTTTGGATCTAAGAGATTAACACCTCCTTATGGATTTGGAACAACAAAGAGGAAAAGGCTAGAATTTTGATTACCTGTTTAATCAAAGATCTAGAAGCAAGATATGAAAGATCTTGTTCAAGATTGAGTCACTCCACAATCAAACTTGATCAAGGTTGGATTGAATGGCTCATATGCATTCTATCACAAGAATTGAAGAATGAACTTATAAACAAATGACAAAGAATTTTCCCTAAGTCTCTAAGAAATGATCTCTTGTAGAGAACAATTTTTCATTCATCTAAATATCTCCATTTTACAGCTAAATTCATGGTTTTTTATAGCCTAAACAAATTGTAGCCTAAAACATTAAAAATATGTTTAAAATTGAAAAATTACATAAAATATTCTAAAATTCGAAAGTTAATGTTTATTTTGCTAATTTCAAATGTTCCAACTCTTCTAGAGTAGTTGAGGATCTCGTGGAATTCCATGATCCTTATCATTTCCTCTCGAGATCAATCCTTGTTGTATTTTCTCTTGAACACAATGACAATCTACTTCAAAATGCTTAGTTCTTTCATGAAATATGGGATTTAAGGCAATATGTATAGCTGCTTGATTATCGCTCCATAACTTCACAAGCATAGTAGTCTTTACTCCAATTTTATCTAAGAATTGGATTAACCACACAACTTCGCACATTGCTTGAGATATGGCTCTATATTCAAACTTAGCACTAAAGCATTTTGCTTTTTACTCTTCCACAACACTAATTGCCTCCCATAAATACGTAGTATCCCGAAGTTGACCTCCTATCTTCTTTAGATTCTGCCTAGTCGACATCAGAAAAAGCACTCAATATTCATATGTCCACGATTTTTATACAATTTTCCTTTACTTAGTGCAGACTTTAAATAACTCAAAATTTGTTCCACAACTGTCCAATGATCCACTATATGCGTTGACATAAACTAACTCACTATGCTAACAAACTACGATATATCCGGTCTTGTAACAATTAAGTAATTTAATTTTTCGACCATTCTTCTATACCGCTGAAGATCTGAAAAAGCTTTCCCTTCTTTAACCAGTTGAAAATTAGGAATCATTGGTGTACGGCACGATTTCACAACTGACTGTCATGTTTAAGTCAACAAATCTAGGACATATTTTCGTTGAGACAAGAAGATCCATGTTTTCTTCCTCATAACTTCAACGCCTAAGAAATATTTAAGAACTCTGAAATCCTTAGTACAAAACTGTCAATGAAGGAAGGACTTCAACGAGACCATACCTAGAACATCATCCCTAGTGATGACTATATCATCAACATACATACTACTAGCAACAAAATACCTTAATCAGACTGTCTAAAAAACACAAAATTATCAGACGAACTCTTTTTCATTCCAAACTTACTCAAGACCTAACTAAAATTGCCAAACCACGCACGAAAACTTTGTTTTAGACCATACAACGATTTTTTAAGCCTACACACCATGGCATTCTCCCCCTGGGCAAAAAACAGAGGTGATTGCTCCATATAAATCTTCTCCTCAAAGTCACCATGTAGAAGCACATTCTTGATATCAAGTTGATATAACGACCAAGCATTCGAAGCTGCCATAGAAATAAACAAGCGAATAGACGTCATCTTAGCAACCGAAGAAAAAGTATCACTATTATTGATAAGGCAACCCTAATTCTCAACCCAAAGATTCAAGCTTATAATGAAGCAAGAACCCTTGGATCTGAGAGATTAACACCTACTTATGGATTTGGAACAACTAAGAGGAAAATGCTAGAATTTTGATTACCTCTTTGATCAAAGATCTAGAAGCAAGATATGGAAGATCTTGTTCTGGATTGAGTCACTCCATAATCAAACTTGATAAAGGTTAGATTGAATGACTCACATGAATTCTATCACAAGAATTGCAAAGGAAAGGATCTCTTGTAGAGAATTATTTTTCATTCATAAAAAATCTGTCTATTTTACAACTAAATTCATGGCTTTTTATAGCCTAAACAAATTGTAACCTAAAACATTAAAAATATGTTTAAAATTGAAAAGTTACATAAAATATTCTAAAATTTGAAAATTAATGTTTATTTACTAACTTCAAATGTTCCAACTCTTCTATAGTAGTTGAAGATCTTGTAGAATTTCGTGATCCTTATGACCTTCCCCCTCTTCAAAAGATTCGTCCTTGAATCCAAAGGATATCCTTGTAAGGAAAACTTGAAGTCATTTGCATCACGAATTATGGATCTCCTTAAGTTCTTCACTCTCTGCCTCGCCTATAGTTGCATGTAAAAGTGAAATATGAATGATATTTCTTCTGGTGCCCTTTGCCTATGTTCTCCCGTTCTAGGCTATGGTCTAAATTTGAAGGAAACTTTAAAGTTTAATATCCAATGTACTTGTCAATTTCCTACATGAACTACATAGAAAAATTAGGTACACAGGGCTTAAGTGCACCCATTAGAATGCAAGTTTTTTCACACACAAGTTATTGCATGTGTTGTTTTGAATACAAATCAATGCTCGTCTTACATACTTGAATAATATATTCATCTTTTTCTTCAATCTCTAAAATATACTTCTCACATAATTTAATAACTGAATCCTTTTTTTCTTTAATCTCTAGATTATTCTCCTCACAAAATTTAATAACTGAATTACTTTTTTCTTTAACCTCTAGAATGTTCTCCTCACATAATCTAATAACAGGACATTCTATCTCTTTACTTTTCAAACAACTTTCAAGCATTTCTGTCTCACATATTTTATCATTTTCACTTTCCTCTTGCTTTGTCTCTAATGAACACAGATGAACATGTAGTTGCACACATTCTTTGTTGGTATCTATGTCATCAATAACAACATCATCATATAAAACATCTTCTTAAAGCATGAGACAATCTTCCTCTTTTTGGATTGGTTGGGCAATGGAGCTTTTCAATGGATCATTCGCTAATGTAATTTAAGGTTTGTTAAATTTCAGCCAAGTTTTCTCGACAAATTCTCCAAAATGGATCATCACTAACATAGTTCCCGAAGCGTCTTTGTGCTAGGCGAATCATGGTCTTTCTTGAACGCTCTTGATGAAACATGCTGCAAAAACAATTATAAATTGACAAGAAAACATGAACCTCACACACAAAACTCATTAATTTTGCACTCGAAACACTCGGTTTTATCACACACAAAGGTAGGCTTTTGGAAAGTGGCTAAACTATGATCAAAGGTAGGCTAATATATAGCAAATCTTGTAATAGTGAGCCTTTCAAATCAACAAAGACAAGAAAATAATGAAGTAACAAAATCAAGAACAAGAGCAGAAATAGAATAAAAGAATAGTTGTTACAGAATTTTGAATAAATTGCACACTTATTAGGAATCAAACAAATGAACATATGACGTTACGATTTTCATTAAGTGACCTTCTTGAAAACTAAAGATAACAAACAGATCTAAATATCATAAAAAGGACAATTAATCAAATCTGAACGTTATCAAGGCATTTAGACAGGAAAGAAGAATATTGAATGCAACAGTTATAAATTACGCACTGAAAAGAAATCGAACGAACAAACGTAATTACTCTATTAATTTAAAACGCGACTTTCTGGACATATAAAGATCATAGAAAGATCTAAATTTCAAATGAAGAACAATTATTCAAATACAGACGTTATCAAGGTGTTTAGATTGGAAAGAAGATGGAATCAAGATCAGAACAATGATAAAATAGAATCAAGATCTGATTTTTTTTTTTTTTAATTTTTCAAGATCCAAAACATGATAAAAAGATAGAATCAATATCAGGTTTTTATTTTTATTTTTAGTTTTTTTCAAGATCCAAAAAAATGATAAAAAATAGAATCAAGAGTTTTTAGAAAGACGAACAAGTTGCTAGAATTTAAAGAAAGAATCAAACCTAGAGTAGGCCACAAAGATACAACCTAGACTTTGATACCAAATTATAAGGCAGCCCTAATTCTCAGCCCAAAGATCCAAGCTTATAATGAAGCAAAAGCCCTTGGATCTAAGAGATTAACACCTCTGATAAGCTCCAAGGTTGGTTGCTTGGTTTTACAAAGCTAGAGGTTCTTCTAGGATCCTTGTAAAAACTCAACACTTGATTCCAACCAAGAATTAAGTTAGAATGGCGAATTTACTCTTAGATCTCACTTAGAACCTATGATGGTCATTCTTAGATCCTAAGACAACTCACTCCAGAATTAGTTTGATCAAGACTAATCCAATGAACTGATTTTACATTCAAATCTAAAGCAAGATATGAAGAAAAGACAACACCAAAAGGGGTAAAGAAAACTCAAAGTTTGATATCAATATCCTCCTATAATGAGGTATTACAAGCCTTTTTAAGGCCAAAATTTCGTGC
The DNA here is from genome assembly GCA_037832605.1 of Cyclanthera cordifolia. Taxonomy (NCBI): domain Eukaryota; kingdom Viridiplantae; phylum Streptophyta; class Magnoliopsida; order Cucurbitales; family Cucurbitaceae; genus Cyclanthera; species Cyclanthera cordifolia. The sequence continues at coordinate 9,974 of JBBMEG010065350.1, forward strand.
ATGGCTTGGAATACAAAAGATCTCAAAAAACTCTTAAATGCACTTTGTGGAAAATAAGACCTAGGAAGCCAAAAGTCAATTGTACATCAATTGAGATGTTTAAATGCTAGACAAAAAGGTAGATTGGATTTAAATACACCTAACAAATTCATCTAAAAAGTCTTAAGCAATTATGAGCTTGTTTGATAATGTTTGAATTTAAAAAGTCCCAACATATGAAATATTTAATTGTATTTGCTTTAAATTCTGCATGATAATTTAAATGTGTCTAGAATCTTCTCTTCCTCGCTTCTTATAATTTCACCTTGATGAGATTGCCACAAGTGATTGGTTGAATTCGTATCAACCTCCTTAAGGATTTGGAACAACCAAGAGAAAAATGCTAGAATTTTGATTACCTCTTTGATCAAAGATCTAGAAGCAAGATATGGAAGATCTTGTTCTGGATTGAGTCATTCCACAATCAAACTTGATCAAGGTTGGATTGAATGTCTCACATGCATACTATCACAAGAATTGCAAAGGAAATGATCTCTGGTAGAGAACTATTTTTCATTCATCAAAAAACTGTCTATTTTACAACTAAATTCATGGCTTTTTATAGCATAAACAAATTGTAACCTAAAACATGAAAAATATGTTTAAAATTGAAAAATTACATAAAATATTCTAAAATTCCAAAACTTAATGTTTACTTTGCTAATTTCAAATGTTCCAACTTTTCTAGAGTGGTTGAGGATCTTGTGGAATTCCATGATCCTTATCTATTATCAACACCATAAGTCTGAGCATAGCCCTTAGCAACTAAGCATGCTTTCAGTCGTGCCACTCATCCACTAAGTTTACCTTGACAACAAACACCCACTTACACCAATCATTTGCTTGTCCAATGGTCGATCTACTAACTCACAAGTGTCATTATCATCTAGTGCATTCACCTCATCTACCATCACTTAACGCCACCAAGAATGGGATAGCACCTCACTCGCATTTTTGGAACCATAATAGAATAAATAGATGAAATAAAAGAATAAACGAATAAGGATAAGTGATGGTAAGACACAAATGACGAAATATGAGAGGTATAAGAACGTTTACCTTTACGGAGGGCAATAGGTAAGTCAAGGTCATCATTCACGTGTAAATCATTAAACGAAAACATTGCCGGTGGAGAGCATTTTTCTATAGGTTGCTGTTGCAGACGCCTTGAATAGACCTAGGTAATTGGACGACTTGAAGGAACCAATTCTAAAGGAGAAAGAACAGGACTCGACGGTGATGAAACCACTTAATATAAAAACAAGTCATCTTCCTTAGAAGAAGAGCTAGATGACAGACTTCGCTACATCTTCAAAGAATGTGACATATGTCGAAAAAAATACTTTTTAGAAGCTGGACAATAACAACGATATCTATTTTGAACTCGAGAATAACCTATGAAGATGCCTTTTAGAGATTTTGGATCTCACTTTGTATGATGAGGACAAACATCACGAAGACCCAAAGACTTTCGACAAAACTGGAAACATTTCTTTTGAAGGAAACAAGACTTTAAATGGAATATGACCCCCTAAAACAATAGAAGGCATGCGATTGATTAAGAAACAAGTTGTACAAACGGCATCAACTCAAAAATGCTTCGGGACATTCATTTGAAATGACAAGGCCCTTGCAGTTTTGAGGGGATGTCTCTTCTTTCTCTCTGCTACCCCAATATGGGATGGAGTATCAGGACATGAAGATTGATGATTAATACCTTTATTGCGTAAATAAGAACCAAGAATATTAGAAAAATATTCTCCCTATTATCCGTACGCAATATTTTGATAGAATCGTTGAAGTGAGTTCGAATTTCTGCATTAAAGCCACAAAAGATAGAAAAAAAACTCAGAACGATTTTTCATTAAATAAACCCAAGTGAGACAAGAATAATCATTCACAAAAGTAACAAAATACCTAAAACCGATGTTGGAAACTACCTGACTTAGACCTCAAACATCTGAATGTAATAACTCAAACTAAGCATCAACTTGCTTATTGACTCGAGGAATCGAACTGGAGTCAAGCCTAAAGATGAAATTTTGCAAATTGACAAGACTCCCAATTTAAAGATGACGCCTTATGAAACTCTAGATATAACCTCTTTAATGGACGGTGGAGGATGACCTAATTGCCAATGGATCTTGAACAATGACTCGATACTTGAAGACGCTAAAACCCTTACTGGAAATCGTTCAAGAATGTAAAGACCCATAGATTCATGCCTCTACCAATAGATTTTTTCATCAAATGATCTTCAAATAAGCAATATCTTGGAAAAAAGAAAACAAAAAAATTGAGAAATTTGACTTACCGAAAGGAAAACTTACGCAAACATAAAACAGAGGACAAAGAAAGAGTAAAGGTAAGCGTTATCACACCAGTTCCCTATGTCGGAGATGAAGACTCATCTGCTAAAGTGACAGTAGGAAACGAAGCAGGCAATAAAGAAGATGAAAATAAACTAATATTACCTGTCATATGAGCAGTAGCTCCAGAGTCGATGACCCATTTTGATGACGATGTAAGAAGACAATGATTATTACCTGAGCTGGCTAAAGTTGGAATAGAAGGATCTGCAAAGGATGACTGTGATGATTCATTGGACACTAGAAGTTTAGCAAACTTGTCTATAGCCAAAGCATTATCAAGGTTGTAAGAAGGTGCTCTATATGAGATCACTTCGTCATTTTCATCGAATAAGTAAGAATATTTTTTTATTTTAATCTTTCGTTCTCCCTTGAAATTGAGAAAACTTGGTGCTATAAAACCAAAAAAAAAAAAATAACTACCTAAACATGTAATGGACTAGATTGCCCACACAATCCAACAAAAAATAGCTCGAGAAAAAGGCCCATTCGCTCCCACGTGTGGCCACAAGTTGCTACAACACAACTTCGAAATCAGCATGTGTCGTGAACTTCTAGGGGCATGTGCTCCTTCGTTACTTATCTTTCGGCCATGACATTATAATACGATGTAGATCGTCTTAAGAGCTTTCCAACAATATATTTTATGTTGAAAATGGACATCAGAAAACTAACGAAACTAATATTTTTCGATGAGTGGCAATGTTGTCTACAAAACTACGTCTTTGAACTCTTTTTTCACGTGTGCACTCGATATGTGTCAGATAGCCACCAAACTTTGAGGTATTGTAGATTGTCACTTGGGCTATCAAAACCCGACAACAGTGACGAAAAATTTTGGCGGACGACGATGGTAGGGGTACAGGAAGATCCCGGCTAACTTGTTTCCTTTTATTTATTTGTTTTCTACTCTAATCACAAATCCGCTTTAGTACCATGTAAACGTTATTGAGACATAAAGGTTCATCGTACTTTTATTGTTAGAAGTAATGTCTTTATGTAGTGTTTACATCTTAATCTTAATCGTAATCCTAATCGTAATCGTAAAATCCTAATCTATATACTACTCTAACATAGTCATCACTGGGGATGATGTTTTAGGAATGATCTCGTTGAAATCCTTCCTTCACGGGCAGCTTTGTAGTAAGGATCTCGAAACTTTTAAATATTTCTTAGGTATTAAAGTTATGAGGAATAAGATTGGAGTTTTTATGTGCCAACGAAATTATGTCCAAGATATGTTGACTGACACAAGAAAGGCAAATTCAAGTGACTCGAAAATGAAGAACTATAACTTTACCAATGGACGTGAAATAGAAGAGGTAATTGTTGGTGACACATCTTATAATTATCTGTACAGTAAGAAATTGTTCGTGACAAATGGAAATATCATGAGATTAAAAATCGAGGGAAATATAAATTGGATCTTGAACTCCCAAAAAACCAATAATATGAGAACCAACAAGGGATGGTTTTAGGAGTTGAATTAAACCATGGGATGACAGAAGTCAGACTTAAGTAATTTTAACACAAACACACAGAATTGAAATATACATTGCAGAAAATAATTCTGAAAGCACACACACTTTATTCAGCCATAATGCTTACAT
>JBBMEG010065361.1:0-13989 GCA_037832605.1 Cyclanthera cordifolia
CCAAACACAGTTTTAATTTCACTTCCCTTCTCATCCCATCCCTTCCCATCCCAACCCGCCCTATCCAAACGCGCCCTAAATGACTAAAAACTCCTAAACATATCATATTATAAATAACTTTCATTCCTTAAATAATAGAGACAATAATATTTATATAGAAAACTAATATTAATTTATAGATATTAAAAATTTTAAATAAAATATTAAGGTTATTAAATTAATGATATTTATGTTTTTTTTATAGATTTATTGACATTTAGAAATATATTAAATATATAGGTTAATATTTAACCATTTTTAATATCAATAAAAATAAATAATCAAAAAATTTAGAATTAACTATACTAAAATCAAAATAATAAGTTTATAGATAACATCAAATCTAAAAAAAAAAAAATATAAATCAATTATTTTAATGAGTTTTTTTTTTCGGCAAGAAAAAATTTCATTCACGAGCCAACAAATACAACCAATCAACCTCCATAACGGAACCAATATTAGGAGGGAGATTCCCCTCCAAAGTGAAAGCATGAAAAATGAAAGGGTTGATTGGCTAACTGACCAACCACAGGGGCTTTTATCCAAGGGACGAGAGCAAAATGTTTGCAAACTTGTTAAATTCATTTATGGATTGAAACAAGCGTTCAGGTCTTGGAACAAGAGATTTGATGATGTGATAAAATAATACGATTTTGAGCAAAATGTTGATGAACCTTTTGTTTACAAGAAAAACATTGACAAAAAAAGAGCATTCATATTGTTGTATGTAGATGACATCTTACTCATTGAAAATGATGTAAGGATGTTGGCTGATATCAAGCAGTGACTAGCTAACCAATTCTAGATAAAGGATTTGGGTGACGCTTGATACATTCTTGGGATCTAGATAATCAGAGATTGGTTCAAAAGAACACAAGTTTTGTCTCATGCATCGTATATTAACAATATTCTTGTTAGGTTTGTGATGAGAGATTTCAAGAATGGCCAACTACCTATTAGAAATGAAATCTCACTGTCTAAGGAAAATAGTCCTAATATACCTTAAGACATTAAGGAAATAATACGAATACCCTATGCATCGATGGTAAGAGAGCTTGATATGTTATGTTATGTACAAGGCTTGATATTATCTACGCGGTAGGCATTGTTAGTATATATATCAATCAAATCTAGGATTGGATCACTGGATGACAGTTAAAAATATACTCAAGTATCTTAGAAGAACGAGGAATTATATGCTTATGTATGATCCTAAGGATTAGATCCTTACTAGGTACACAGACTCAGACTTTCAAACTAATGAAGACTCTAGGGAGTTCAGATCATGATCAGTGTTCACCTTCAACGGTGCAACTATAGTTTAGAAAAGCATCAAGCATGGATGCATCACCGACTCCACTATTAAAGTTGAGTACGTGGCTATTTGTGAAGCAGCGAAAGAGGCAGTATGGTTGAGAAACTTTTTAGCAGGTTTAGAAGTTGTGTCCAGGGATAGATAAACCAATCACCTTGTATTGTGATAACAATAGAGTTATGGCTAATTCCAAGGAACCTAGAAGTCATAAAAGAGGGATGCATAAAGAGAGAAAATATCACCTCATCAGAGAGATAGTGCATATGGGCGAAGTAGTTGTCACCAAAATTGATATGACTGACAATGTGGCTGATCATTTTACAAAGGCTCTCCCGGTTAAACTGCTCAATAGTCACCTAAGGAGTATGGGGTTTACATGAGGCGTCTTCTACAATCTAGAGCAAGTGTAGAATATAATGTTTTGGCTAAACATATAATAGTCTTACTAGGAGTTTAGTGCAAATGGAAGATTGTTAGGGGCTCTGAGCTAAAAGCATTCAATGTTAGACATTTATCGTTATTTTTAATTAATAATAAAAATGATTGTTTTCCATAAATTGTGCATTTAATATTCAAACATCACTCAACCTTATTGCACTAATTGGATTAATGTCAATATACCTTTAGATATTTAGATGAACACTTGGACATGTATGTGGGACATACACATGGATCTACTTCCAAGTTTAAAACCTAAATCGTCTACAATATATAGACTAAGGCTAGGGTGTCTAAGTCCTGATAACACTATTGATGCGACCCCGCTTTGCAAAAGTTGTAAACGATCCTATCTTGGTTGTTCATGTGGAGACATGTCAGTGGAGGCGCCTATGCGAAAAAGAGTTTTTGCATTATATGAGACTAGAAGTTTTATGATCGAGCTAGTAATTTCATTATAGACTCAAATCAACAACTTTACTAAGGATGATCGTATGCCGATGTGATCTTAATCTTGAGTGGGTGCAAACTTCTACTTTATGAAAGCGTCATTTGATGTGCATGGGTGAGACTAGCCAATTCGCACTGGATTAATACGCTTCTTACGTTGGAGATTGTCGTAGTGAGTAGTTGAGAATGAAACGTCATAAAAAGAAATTCATGTCTTCTCTAATATTGAGGAAGAAGTAGAGTTGTTCCCTTAAGAATTGATTTTGGTGCTTGAACAAAGGATATCGCCTCTCATTGGCCCAACGGGACCTTCGTTTATAGTCAGTTGTGAATTACGAACAACCTCGTAAAGGATCATATCACAGATGATTGGTTATTTTCCTGGATGCTAACTTGTTTTATACTGCGAAAGAGTTCAGCACATGTCTTTAGTGGAATAAGCCTTATGCTAACAAATAGGGATTAGATCTTAGGTCATTGTAGCTTTCAACCTATAGGTCCACCGGTCCCCGAGCTAGCTCATAACTGTTGGTACACTGTTTCATTAGAGAATGAATTTGAGAAGTTCAAATTCGAGGATTAATTATTATATGGGGCATAATTAATAAGAGTATTAAATTTAATAGTTGAACTTAATTAATTAATATATTGGGTATATTAATTTAATATTTTGATATGAACCAAGGAATCTCAAGGATGCAATATGAACTTTCAAGAGTTGTTTAAATCATTCAAGTTTACAACAAGATAGAAATGCAATAAATACTCATTTTTAAGCTAAAGATGCAAGTAATCAAAGTGGAATTTCATTTACTCTTGGATGGTTACAAAAGTTACAAACACAAACCAAGAGTTGAATCACATTTTTATGAATCCTTTTATTGTAATTTATATTGTAACCTTTTATTTATGTTCACTACTACAAAAAAGACATTAGTTGACTCTTATTGAAAGTCAAGTAAAACAATACTTGACAGATTTACAAACGTCAAGATACTAGTGTCAAGTAATGACAGTTATATAAATGTCAACTATTGTATAGTTGGTGTTGATGCCGAAAAATGGTCAACGGATATCCACAGTAACATTTGTATTACGAGGACGAAAGCCTATAAAAAAGAACAATTTATGACACATCGGTGTGGTGTGAGCCACAGGGCCTCCGATGCTTAAGTTAGTGGGAGAGTAATTTAGAGGACTTTTAGAACTAAGAATAGCACAAGAATACTTAGTGTAATTTAGCTTAGGATTCGCCTCATTTTAAATGGAGAATGATCTGACTTTTTATAGCAGTCGGTTTCGTAACCGTTGCAGCTCACTTATGGGCAGCTTAATGGCCGGCCGTTGGGAACGTTAAGCCGGGTATGAATACTGGTTAACTCCTAACTGTTACCCTTTGGAGGTGTAACGGCTTTGACTCAGGAGTTACTTGGACTCGGTCAACCTTTATAGGTTCTCACCTCCACGGTCGACCCCTTAGGGGTGCAGCCTTCTCGTTGTAACGCTACGACGCTATGAGTGTGTAACGTCTCCAAGCGCTACTTGGACTTGGTCGACTTATCCACAGGAAAGTCCTAACGTCCACGATCAACATACTCTGGCTGGCCTACTCGACCGTCCTCCTCAGAGGTTGGCTTTACACTCGGTCAACCCTTACTAGTCCTCACCTCCACGACCAACCCACTCGAGTTGACACACTCGTTGTAATTTGGTACGCCACGGGGTGCAAATCTCCATGGATTACTTTGACTCAATCGACTCATGGGGGAGAGTATTAACCTCCACAACAAACCCACTCGGGGTGGCCTACTTGTTGTAATCCTAGGACGCCAGGAGGTGCGGCATCTCTAAACGTTACTTGGACTCGGTCGACTCATCCATTAGAGAGTTCTAACCTCCACGACCAACCCACTCGGGTTGGCCTACTCGTTGTAACTCGGGATGCCGCGGGGTGCAGCATCTCCATGCATTACTTGGACTCGATCGACTCTAAAGGATTCCTGACCTCACGACTTACCCCTTAGGGGGTGTTCGCCTTCTTTTGCCAAATCTGAGAGGGTCGATGCAGCAAGGGCCAAGCCCTAAGGGGTCGAGGCCTTCCTTGGCCGACCCCTAGAGCCGGACTTGCTTGGCCGACCCACGGAGGGTCAGTATGGACTTGGCCTACCCCTAGGGGGTCGGTATTGGCTTGGCCAACCACCTAAGGTTCGAGGCCTCCATTGGCTGACCCCTAGGGGGTTGGCGTTGGTTTGGCCGACCCTCGGGGGGTCGACATAGACTTAGCCGACCCTCGGGGGATCGACATGGACATAGCCGACCCCCTAGGATTTGAGGCCTTGTCGACCCCTAAGTGGTCGCATGAACTCGGCCGACCCCTTGGCTGTCAAGGCCTCCATTTGGCTGACCCCTAAGGGGTTCGCGCTGGCTTGGCAGACCCCTGAAGGGTCGGCATGGACTCTACCAACCCCCTTGGGGTCGAGGCCTTCATTTGGCCCACCCCAAAGGGTCGGCGTGACCCCGGGGGGGGGGGGGGGTCCCAATCTTGTCCAAGTACTTCAGGATATTTTGGCCTATAACATAACCCCCACTCTTCATTTCTAAGCTTCCAGGATCATCGGATTTTGAAGAGTAGTTAGCCAATTGCTTTTTCCACACGTTTCGGGATGTCAACGAGTCATCTCCTTATGCTTTATGGAAGTATTACTCTTGAACTTTACTTAGGTCATATTCTTTTTTAGAATATATTTTCCTGAGTAATATCCAAAAAATAATATTTTGTAAGGTTATGGAAAATATTAATTCTAAGACAATAATATTAACAAGGTCATATTCTTATTTCTAAGAATATCTTTTCCAAGATAATATTTATATTCAAAGAAAAAATCACCTTCTTTTTTACAGAAAATATTTATCCTTAGAGATTTTCCATAACTTATCTTTTCCATAAAAACACCCTTCCAAAACTTCACCCTCATTTTTTACCCCTTTTGGCCGAAAATTGCCTCTCACTAGGCTAAAATTTTCAATTTTTCTAAAGATAGGAGGAGACTCGCTTTGCGTTTTGGATTTTGGGAAAGCATTCGTCGTAACTCACCTTTTCGGTAAGTACCCTCCTTTTTCTGACTTTATGCTAGTGAGTAGGCGTATTTTCGAAAGTTTTACCTTTTACATATGCACTTTTTCGATTTTTTACCTCCCATGCATATATGTCCGAATTTTTGGATTATTTAGGCTTTTTTTTACAAAGACTTGCACGTTAGAGTACTTTTTCGAATTTTAGGCTCATTCGGCCCTTTTCACAAAAGTCTTGCCCGTTTAACCGTTTTTCAAAATTTTAGGCTACTTAGGCACTTTTTATCGAAGTCTAGCCCGTTTAACCATTTTTCGAAATATTTAGGCTACTTAAGCACTTTTTATGAAAGACTTGCCTGTTTACCGTTTTTCGATATTCATAGGTTACTTAGGCTCTCTTTTTCAGATACTTACCTTTTTCTAACCTCGTCATTCTTAGATAATCCTTTACTTTTGCTCTTATGGATCCTTCATCTTATTACGAGACCAATCTTACCACCTCCAGGCTACTTCCTCTCCTAAGAGGACTCGACGAAAACCCCTAGCAATAGGATCGGGATATCATATCGTTGCATCCGTTCTGACTCAAAAGGACTTAGATCACCTTAGTACCCAGTACCTTATTCCTGTTGAAATTACCTTTCGGCTCTCGGTGGCTTCCGAGACGTCCATTCGACCTCCTCTAGGCGAGGTGGCACTTTACACCACCATGTTCGATAGAGAGGTCTGGTTGCCCCTTATACCTTGTCTTCAAGAGTTCTTAGGTATGGCCGAGTTGGCTTTAGCAAAGCTGGCTCCTAATGCTTGGAACTTCTTTTTTGGTGTTCACAGCCTCTAGGTCTACACCGACTTCGATGGTCCATTCAATGCTAGAGACCTTCTTTCGCTTTCCGCTTCTGCCAGCATCCCGACATTACATGGGCTGTTATCTTACTCCTAGAATCAAACTTTCTCCTTTGGTGGCGTGCCTCAATTTTCAGAAGGGTGGAAAGAATGGTGGTTCTTCGCTGGAAGACCTTGGGCAGCTCTAGGTGCCGAAGCTTCACTAGCAATTCCCACCACTTTTAGAACATACGACATACTTTCTTTCGCCTTTGCTCATCTAACTTTTGACACCATACTCTGGTTTTTGTATTGTTTCCAGTGCACAAGAAGTTGAGTCCTCGCTCGGGTAATGAGCTTCTATGAGGTTGTTATGACCTACCCCGAGGAGGTCACTCGCAGTGCACAGTATTTCACCACTGACTCACTGGCGCTTTACAACCTTATTCCAGATTCAACAATGCCGACTGACTCTGATTCGAACTACCCGTCCTACAAGAGGGATCCGCTCAAGGTATACAGCTTGCTCTTTTAACTTCGCATGCTTTTTGAATACTAGAAATGCAAGCTAACGTCTTTTCTCCATGTTCAGTTGCCATGGACTAGGAGCCTTCGCTGAGGCGCGCCTTTGATGCAGTAACCCGCCAGACTTATCGTACCCTCACTAGCCCTCCCACCGATGACACGGTGGACCTTACTTCAGAGGATTGTCCTCTTCCAACTGGTGAAGACGGAGACCTTCCTGTTCCTAAAGTTCTAGAGGACCTAGACGTTGGGTCAGACCCAGAGTTTGACAGACCCAGTTTTGGATTTGACCATGCCCCTTCTCGGGCTCGTACTAACTCTTGCAGGCCTCAGACGCTTTTATGCAGCCTTCCTTCTAGATTCGACTCTTATCTTCTATTAGGGTCGTACCATCCTACTTTGGACCCGCAGGAGGAGAAGACCTTAGCCTCCAATTTGTGGAGTGAAATGGAATCTTCTTCGGCTCACTTTCCCCTAGGAGACGCCTCCAAGGTTTTGAAGGAAGGGACCCATCTGATGCGTGAGGTATAATGACCCCACTTTTTACAGCCATACGTTGATTTAAGTATGTATGCTAACTTGTTACCTTGGTATTTGTAGGCCTTCATGCACTTTGCCTTGACTTCTTGTCACCTTTTTTAGGACTTGCGTCACACCCGTTCTTCTTTATCCACTAGCTCTGATAAGCTCAATGAATTGGCGAAGCTGGCTTAGTCGACTTTCAGACTTCCGGCAAAGCAGCCCTAAGTCTTGCTTTTTTTACCCGCCAAAAGGACCTAACTACTATTGCTCGCCTTTGCCAAGGATGGCTTCAGCTGAAGGGAAGTTGAAGAACTCCTCTTACTTGGCTAACCTTTGTTAAGGGCTCTCATGCCTTTGTAATTTTAGAAAACAACGTCGATGACACTGCTATCGGTTGGACACTTAACCAAATTTAGGACGGAGTTAGCTGTGGCAACCTCTTTCCCCTTTTTCGGTCTCTTTGTTCCAGCACTTCAGAAAAAGTCCTCGACTCTTCCTTGCCAGCCTTTGAATCCGGACTTCCAAGTGATCCAACCCAAGTCGCTTGCTATGACTCTTGCATCTTCCAAGGAATGCCTGAAAGAAGTCAGGCCCTACCAGCTACGACAGGTTCTACCCAAGCCAGACTCAACCGACCAACTTTCAGTAGGTGTAGCTCCGGGGGGCCTTAATGACCATCTTTTTGTTGCTTTCTTTTCTTGAAGCATTTTACTTTTTTAACTTTAAATTTTCTTTAGGTTATAACCTGGAAAACATTTGAATTTGAATGAATAATAGATTTTGATTGATTATTTCTCTATCTTGCTTACCCTCAATTTAAGTTTATGACAACATCAATATACTTAAATTAAGATAGCTTTTTGAAAGAATGAGAAAATAACACTTTACTTTATTCATTGACAAATTGAATTGCATTCTATTGAAAGTATTTTTTTCAAGTGTTCAGCATTCCAAGGATGGAGGATCTTATTCTCGTCCATGTCCTCGAGGTTGTAGATGCTTGAGCGTGCCACTTTGGCGACCTGGTATGGTCCTTCCCAATTTGGCCCTAGGACTCCATTGTTGAGTTCTTTGGTGTTTGGCATTAGCACTAAGTCACCAACTTGAAAGCGCTTTGCCTTGACTCGGGAGTTGTAGTACTTGGCAATTCGGCCTTTGTACCGTTCCACCCTTATGTGGGTTGTATCCCTTCTTTCTTCCAGGAGATCCAGACTTATCCGCAACTGTTGGTCATTTTGAGTTGGGTGAAAAGACTCTACGCGTGGGGATGAGGTCGAGATCAGAATTATTGCTTTCGCCCCAAAGGTTAACAAGTAGGGGTTTCTCTTGTTAACGTCGTAGGCGTAGTGCGGTACGCCTATAACACTTGCGGGAGTTCTTCCGCCCAATACCCTTTCAAGCTTTCGAGCTTGGTTTTTAGATTCTTATTAATTATCTTGTTTACTACCTCCACCTGCCCATTGGCTTGTGGGTGAGCTTGTGACGAGAAGTTGTGCTGAATCACTAGCTCAAAGTAGAATTGCTGGAAAGCTTGGTTGTCAAACTGCTTTCCATTATCAGTGACGAGGGTTCGAGGTATCCTAAATTGGTAGACTATACACCTCTAGATGAACTCTGTCACCTTTATTTCGGTGATAGTTGCCAGGGCCTCGGCTTCGGCCCACTTGGTGAAGCAATCTACTACTACCACCGCGAACTTGACTTGGCCTCGCCCCACTAGTAGGGGTCCTATAAGGTTTACCCCCATTGCACAAACGACCATGGTCCCATCATGCTAGTAAGAACCTCGGGCGACAATTTATAGATGGTAGCGAACCTCTTGCACTTGTCGCATGCTCGAGTATACTTCTTGGAATCTTCGGCCATGGTCGGCGAAAAGTAGCATTGCTTGAGTAACTTCTTGGCTAGGGACCTTGCCCCTTCATGATTGCCACAGACTCCTTCGTGCACTTCCTGCATTGCATAAGTGGCGTCGCTAGGGTCTAAGCACCTAAGGAGTGGTAAAGAATACCCCCTCATGAACAGCTTATCCCCTTGCACCATGTACTTGGAAGCTATGAACTTAAGTCGTCGGGCGTTCTTTTTGTCGTCTGACAACTTTCCATCCCCTAAGTTTTCAAGGAAGGGGGTCATCCATGTTGCTGGCGAGATCCGGGTTGCCTCGCTAATTTCGTGCAGCAACTCAGTGGTGATGTTATGCATGCCTAGTATTTCTACCGGCACGGTCCTGGCCACCTCGATTTCGTAGGCAGCCGCTAACTTTGCCAAAGCATATGCATTAGTATTTTTGGACCTAGGTACTTGTTGGATTTGTACCTCTACAGGTGTCATCCTTTGGACAACCTCACCTGGCTTTTTTTCAACAGCCGTTTATTTCAGTAATCCATACCACTCCCCGTAGGGCTGTGTGGTAGCACTTCCTCGAGGATAACTATTCACCTCTAACCTGCCCTACCCCAATAGGAGTAGGAAACTTTATCAACTGGTGGTAAGTCGACGTGACCGCCCTTAACCTATGTATTGTGGGTCTTCCCAGTATTGCATTGTAGGAGAGTTGTCATTCACCACCAAGAAATTTACGAAGTAGAGGACTATGTTGTCCCTTTCGACGAAGGTTACTGGGAGCTCGACTGAACCTTCAGGAGTTAGACTGTTCCCACCAAATTCGACTAGGGGTGTCGAATTCGGCTTCAGCCTTTCTCTTCCCAGCTTCATGGCGTCGTAGGCTTTTAGCGATAGTACATACGCTAAACTACTCTGTCAATGAGAATTTTCTTGACACGGATGTTGGAGACGGTCAAAGACACCACTAAAGCGTCATTGTGCTGCTGGTGTAGTGCTGTAGCCTCAGCTGTAGTGAAGCCAAGTTGCTCGTCCACTGTTGTCATTACTCGCACTTCCTCACCCCTTAGCGTAGGCCTCTGGCTTGTCTCACCTTTTCTTTCCGACTCCTATTGGATTCCCCTCCAACCGGCTCTCCAACGATGGTTCTGATCTCTGGTGGTCGTGGTGATTCTTCGCCTCCCTTTTTCTTTCTACGGGACTCGGACGTCTTTCCACCCTCTTCCACGTACTTGTCCAATCATCCTCTTTGGATGAGGGACTCTATGGACTTCTTAGATCGTAGCAATTCGAGGTAGCGTGGCCGTGATCCCTGTGAAATAGGCAGTACTTGCTATTATTTCTCTTGTTGGATCCTGCTTTAATTCGGCTTGGCCACTTTACCTCCTCTTTATCTTGAATCACCATCAAGATATGCTTATGGGAATCGCCGTTGGAGTGTATTTTTCGAACCGGCTAGATGGTACCCCATTTCGTTCGGTCTTCTTTTTTTTCAATGGGCGTTCTTCAGCCCTTCACTCTCGTGACTTCTTGTAGTCAAACTCGCGGCGACTTGTTGGTTTCTCACGCTCCGGAATGAAACACTTTTCTTCCGTGCCTCCTCGGGAGTTGACCAGCTCCCCTGCACTCATGTACTTTTGTGCTCTGGTTAGCAACTCGACATAAGTGGACAAAGCCTTTTTCCCTAGTGAGCACAGAAACTTCTCGTCCTTGAGTCCAACTACGACCGTTGCGAGAGCCATATTGTCGGTGTATCCTTCGACTTGTAGCGCCTCGTTGTTGAAGCGTGATATATTCTCCCAAAGGGTCTCTTGGCTCCTTTGCCACACGGTTAGTAGATGGGTGACTGGCTTTTTCTAGTCTCGCCCCACCCAAGAGTTGAGTGACGAAGGCTCTAGCTAGCTCTCTGAATGAGGCAATTGACTTTCGCTTGAGCTGCCTGAACCATCTTCTCACAGGTCCCGTGAGCGTAAACGAGAATGCTCGATACTTGATTGCATCTCGGACTCCATGAAGTTCCATTCATGCCCGATAGGAGTCTAAGTACTCTAGAGGATCTATAGATCTGGTATACCCCTTGATCGTAGGGAGCTTAAACTTCACTGGGACGAACTTCTCCATGATTTCATTGATGAAAGGAGGGTCGACCTGGTCGACCAGGCTGTCCAGGTCCAATCCGTCTTGGTCATGTGCCTTCTTCATGCTTTCAATTTATCTTGGAGAAGGCGAAGCTGAGCTAACAACGGTTGGTCCTCAGCTCCGCTGTATCCCGCCTCTCTTCGGTGTTGGTCGAGTACCTTCTTGAGATCTACTGCCAAGTCTAATCCCCTCGTCCGGGCACTTAGAGCTCTTGAGGGATGTGGGGTTGAGGACCCTTGTGTGATATTTCGAGGCTGGCTACTTCTAACTGACTGCGTTCGGGTAGACTCCTCAGCTCTGGAACCAATCCTTTGGTGAACCGAGTGCTCCCTCCTCCGATCATTACTGCCCAATCGAAGTCGTTCGATCGGTCTTTGCTATTAGGAAATAGCCTTTCTCGGAGCTTCCGTGGCTGGGGCTTTTCCTAATATCTTTTATTATAGATATTCAAAAATATTATATTTTTCTAAATTAAAGATTCACTCCTTTACTATAAATAGAAGACTTGGAGGTCTTCATTCTTAACCTTATTCTCAAATTGAGAAGCCTTGTAAGAACTAAGTCATCTTTTTTATCCTGAGTCAAAACTCTTCCCAGCTTCTTTTCTCTAAGAAACTTTCCACCATACACTCACTGTAGTGCTGTAGACATAGCCTGCAAGATTGAAGGATTCATTCAAGAAGATTCCAAGAGATTTTTTCATGACCTTCTCATAAAGACCAGCCAAAATTATTTAGAGTCAATGCAAGTTCTTTATGTGTTTTCCAAAAATGATTAATCACCTAGGGGTTGCATGTAGATTGATCAATGAATAATTAATTTGATTGATGAATTCTTAAATTTTTGTAATTACATACACGCTTCCATCGCGTTAATTGGATGCTCTCACCACACAATTCGCAACACATTCCACTTGTGATCATTCTCCATGAGCTCGACCACCAATCTACTATCCCAGCATCCCTAACTCCCACAACATACCGATGCTCTCCCTACGAATCCAATGGTCTCCCCCAATAGAGATCTTAGTACCTTTACCCACCCTACCCCCAAATAATGATGCGTCAGGCGAGCGAGGGATTATTCCCCATCGAAGCTCTCGAGAAATAACCATCCTTAAAATCTGACCTCTAAGCACCTAACTTAATAAGCTATCATGATTTCTTAAGATCCTACAGCTATGCTTAGCTAGAAGAGCTTGATTTAACAAATTCAAGTTCTTGAAACCAACATGACTCACCCCACCCCTTTGACAGACTTATTACAGACAACGTGGTGCTTGGTTTTGAGTGTATTCATTCCATCTATAAAAAGAAAACAGGTAAAAAACTGTTAGGTAACGCTCAAGCTTGATATGAGCAAAACCTATTGATGACTCTTACATATGAGATTAAATGCTAGTCCTTTAGATGTTTTTTGTTTGGAGAAATGATGTTTTAATTGAGAATATGTTATGAGTTTTATTGCTGAAGGATTATTATCGTATGCATTCTCGTGAATTAGTGGATTATGTGTTTCATATGATTTTTAGAAATCATTTGATATTTTTGTGCATGAATGTTTGAATAATCATTATGTTGATCAGTTAAGCTAAATCGTGGAATTCTTATTACTTTAGCAGATATTTTTAGAATTTCAAGTGAAGAAGGCTTTTTTGATACACTTAGCTGAAGCATTGGGTTGAATGAAGAAATATTTGAATTGAGAAAAAAAAAAGTTGTTGGAAATGCTTCTATTAAATAAGTGTCAGAATCTTGTGTGTTCGTGAATTTTGAGTGGGGCTGGATCTCTAGATGAATTTTGTATATATTTCTAATTGCGATAGTAATAAAGAGACAATAGTTATATAAGGACAAATTTTCATTTCACAAATCTTAGTTAAGTTTACAGAGAGCGTTTTAGAGTAACGATTGGAAAGGAAGGAAGAATTCATATATGAAATTGCTCATTTTAGCATTCTTCAATTCGATTGATTCGACTCAAGGTCCGTCGCTAATAGAAGTAGCAGACTCTTAGTAGCGAAGGAAAAGGGCAGGGTGAAGGCTTCTACTCTCTAGTTTTTTTCTTGCTTGCTTTCCAGTTTCTGTAATCGATTTATGGTTTGTACTTTTTGCTTTCAACGCATTTAAATTGTTAACGTTGTGTTATATGAAGTTAAATTGTTAATGTTGTGTTATATGTCAAATTATCATGCATTGTTGTAGCATTTCAATTGCAATTCGTCTGAAAAACCATCAGTGATTTGATTCTGTAATTGCTTCGAGAGGAGGATTATAGGATAGAACTGCATTTGCATACATTAGGTTAGCAATATTTACCTTATGATTTGATGAAGAGTTAGAGATAACCTTCATACTAATGTTGTTGACTTTATTTAGATGTTGAATTATGTTATTTAAGAGAAGCAGTTATCGAAGTATATGAGTTGTTTGCTTCTTACCTTGAAAAAGTTCAATGTTATAACAATCTGTTATCTGTATTCCTAATCTAGCCAATCTATCTTGATAAGGATCATGAAATTCCACACTTTCCCCTTGGACCTGTTACACGATCCAGAGCAAAGAAGATTCAGAAAGTATTCATTCTTCACCTTCAACAATGGATGTGCTCAGTTCAAAATCCATTTTACGTGCTAGAAGCTATTTTACGGGAAAAAGGACCATTTGATGCTTTGGAAGTCAATGTATCCAAGATTGAATTTTCTCATAAAATTAATGATATGTGATATGATTTAAGTTGTCTTAATCCTATCACAAGGTCTTTAATTACACAAGGAGAGTTAGAAAAATAAACAATAATTTTAGGATTTTATAGTTTATTTTTAT
>JBBMEG010065394.1:0-13982 GCA_037832605.1 Cyclanthera cordifolia
ATTAAGGGTATTCTAGTCAAATTCTATGTATTATTAAATTAAAAAAAATGGAAATGGATATGGTTGCAATTAAATTGCTTTTTTGGCAGGGTAAATGAGTTTCTCCATATGGCTATGGATATAAAGAACTCTTAATTTAATAACATAAATCTTTTAATTATGCAACTCTTTAATAATTTATAAGGTTTTGCGCTCGCACGCGCGTGTAAGTATATATATATATATAAAAGTCTTTTCATTTGCAAAAATCCAAGACCAATGTTTTTAGTTATATGTTTAAATGATTTGAATTTCAAAAGTTTTTTGTAATTTTCATTGCTTCCCATTATAAAAATATGAGATCGTATCACTTTTATTATCTACTTCATTGGGTTTGTTTAGACATTACATATGAATTAAAATATCTAAAAATAGATAAATATTGAGTCATATATATAGAGTTGTTTAATTCCAAAGCGCAAGATGATTAATTTCATTTAAAGATTTCCTTAATAGCTTCCGCAAGTTCTTTAGCTTGAAATAAGATGAATTTCCAACACATTCTTGATTTATATTTTTTTTACTATTTCATTTTCTTGAATTTCAAAGAAACGAGGGAAAATAAGTTATTTTTTTATTTTTTATCTAAAACTTTATTTCTCTTTCATTTATTTTTAAATTGTTTTGAAAATATTTTCAAGCACAATAAAATACATATATATAAAATTTATTGTCAAAAAACTCATATCTATATTTTCAATTATAAGTTCGTTAGTATATAATAGTCTCCATTTTAATAGGACAAGAAAAATGTAATTTTATTGGAAGTATCTTAATGTATAGAAATAACAACTTTTTATTCTTTGTTTTTTTATTATATAACAATTGTTTTTCTTTTCATTTTAAGTTTGTTATTTTTCATTTGGTTTTATTTTAACTTTTAATTTTCCTACTCATTTTTCCTAATATTTTTTATTTCAAATATGTGCTTTTATAAAATAATTTAATAACAACTTTAAATAATAAAATAGTTTTATAATTGTTAGAATAAAAGTTCACTTAAATTAAATAAGTATATAATATAAAATGAATGGATAAAATATATAGTATATATGTTTTATTCAATATAATGTAAAAATATTACAAAAAAATGAAATAGAAAAATACATGCATAATTCATTTTCTTTGTATGTACTTTTTAATTAATCTAAATTATAAATAGTGATTAAAATTTAAAATTATAAATTTGAACATGATGAATGTATAATTTTGTAGATTTTTTAAAAGGTTGTTTATATCCATAGCCATCTGTAGAATAAATTTTACATTTCTGCCAAAAAATCAATTTAATTGCAAGCATATTCAAAACGCATTTAAAAAAATATAAAAGTACATTAGTACCTTTAAGTAACTATCATTCACACATACCTCTAAACTTTAATGTCACCATCGACCACGATCTTCAACGTCACCGCCGTCGAAATCTACCTCGCTCTTCACAGTCGCTGTCAAACTTGCCGTTGACCGCCGCCATTGACGGTCGCCGTCGAACGTGTGTCGTTCACCGCTGTCGCCGTCGAATGAGCTCGTCATTGCAGCCGCCAAACGGGCTCTTCACCGTCGCCGCCCAACGCGCTTTTCGCCGCTGCTCAACGCACTCTTCGCCGCTGCCGCCCATTTGGAAGTTCAAAGTTGCAGGAAGAAGTTGCCGCCCATTTGGAAGTGCTGCAACTCAAACCCATCATTTGGAAGTTCAAAGTTGCAGGAAGAAGTTGCTGACGGTTATGTTTAATAAAAAGAAACCCTAAATTGAAGGTGATTTTATTTACAAAAATGCCATTAATGAATGTATTATTTAGGTATTATATGATCATTAAGGTATTATATATGTATTTGTATAATATTGTGTTTATTAATCCACATATTATATTATACTATAATAATATATTAAAAACGTCAAAAAATTTAATTATCACAGATATTACTAATATATTATAACGTTTACAATCTAATCTGAATTGTATGACTATTGTATTAATATGTTATAATCATCCAGGTAATATATAATCTATGTAATACAGTATCAACAAAAAGTATTATATAATAGTATTACATTGGTATTATCAATGTATTTTTTTATCTTTTACACCTCAGAAACTTATGATTTTAGGGTTTTTTGCCACCGTCATCATCATAATCTAGGAGAAATTTTAGGAGCAAATCAAGGAGATTCTCGGCCATCATCTCTGGCTGTTCGCGACCATATTTTCCGGCCATTCGTGGCCACCTTCTCCTGCGATTTGCGACCACCTTCTCCGGCCGTTCGCAACCATATTTTCCGGCTGTTCGCGGCCATCTTCTCCGGCCGTTTGTGGCCATCTTCTCGTTTATGTTCGCAGTCATCTTCCACGGCCGTTCGCGGCCTTCTTCTCCGGCCGATCGCAACAATCTTCTACGGTTGTGGCGGTCATCTTCTCCGATTTGTGCGTTCGGAAGAAAAAAAAATTTAGGGCTTGAGGTTGAAGAAAATGGCATTTAGGGATTATTAAAAACATAAAAATCCATTTGAATACATTTGCAATTAAAATCAATTTGGGATGAATATGTAATAATTATATTCAAATTGAATATCCATATTAAATACTTTTTTAAAAGTATCTAGCCATTTTTTTTCTTAGTTTAAATTTTATAATTCAAAAGTTATTTATTTAATTATTTTTAACAATAAAAAAAAGTATTTAACATAATAAAAATAGTTATATACATATTTCAAAAAAAAAAAAAAAACGTAAATATAACTAAATTAAATTTTTATATAATGATATTTTTTAGCTCTAAAATTTAAAAAATATTATATTAAAATAAAATACACGTGCGTTACACGTATAAAATTTCTAATCCTATCAAAAGTCACCCACAATAAGTTCTGTATTCATGTTCTACGAAGATCAGAATTATAGAACATAACAACAAGAATATACGTGCAACACACGTATAAAATTTTTAGTTCCATTAAAAGTCACCAAGAATAAGTTCTATATTATGAAGATCAGAATTATAGAACATAACAAGTACATTTGACTTTCATAAAACAATTAGATATTTAAAATCAACTAAAATATTTAACGTAATTCGATTTCTATAAACAAAGTAGATAATTAAAATTAACAAAAATAGATAACAAAAATCGACTACATATTTATTATTTATTTTCCATTTTTATAGAAATCAATATAATAACTTTATTATATATATATATTTATACTCTGAAACATGAAAATATTTTCAAAGTTAATTATAAATTTGGGTTAGATCAAATTAACCCACATTAAATATAGGTCAACCTAAAAGCCAATTCAACTCTTGTAAATTTAATTTATTTGAATCCAACTAATTAAAATAATTTGATAAATAATTAGTTAAACTGGGTTAAATTAATTTGAGTTGCTCAAGTTGAGTTATTTAACACCTTTAGTCCATGAAAAAATTACATTAAAAAAAAAAAATTATACTACAAGGAATCACCCTAAGGTGACAAAATTTTATGTCGCCTTATCAAGAGAATTGCGTTGCCTTAGGCTTCAACGACATAAAATCTTCCGTCGCCAACTTCGTCCCTTTAGCCTAATGCGACGGAGATAGTCACCCTGTCACATTATATTGTGCTCTACAGTAACAAAGCGATTTCTGTCACAATAGGGCACCCTAATTCGACATAGGTCTCTATGTCACGATTGCTACCTAAGGTGACAGAACAACTCTGTGTCGCCTAGCTCTGTAAGGCGACACAACCACTCTGTCACCTTAGACCTTCTGTTTGTTTGTTTTTTTCGATTAATTTGCTAGTTTTGAAATGAAAACTGAAGCAAAACACAAAATAACCCTAAAATAGAATTTACTATATATGAAAACTTTAAAACAATACACAATGATGTTCACTAAAATATTAAAGAAAACAAACGCTACATGTTCACAAAAGCACAAAAAAGAAAAAGAAAAAAAGAAGCACTAATTAAATGGTTCTAAAAACACAAATTGTTCACAAAAGAAAAAAAAACATGAAGTGAAGATCCACGATTCAAGTACGTCTATACATCGTATCTGCAATAAGTAACATAGAAACATTAGTATTTCGTAGCTTTATAAATTATAACTTCAAAAAACAATTCTATAAAAAAAGCGACAGCATAACAACGTATTTTTAATTTATCCAAAAATTGTAAACATGTTAAAACGAACATAGTATATTGAAATTGGTGGCTATGTTAGCGGCAAGATAGTCATAACTTAATTGAAACAACATTCAACTAAAAATAAAAAACCGTAAAGACTTGACTCAAATAAGTCATAAACTGAGTCTTTACTCATGGATGACTTAAAATTTTCAAATGTCACCAAGACAGAAGATACCTTAAGACAACACATGCATCTCAAGTAACATTTCAAACTTCAAAACAAATCCATCATAAACTCAAGCCATGGTAAAACAAGTAATAATCAAAAATCCAAAACAGTTCGAGATCCCTATCAACACATTTTTTTTTTTGTAAACGAATAAAAGACATGGTTCATAAAAGAAATGTGGAAATAACAAATAGACAAAAAAAATGAGCCAAGTTCATGGTCTACCTCCAACTTCTCACTTCGCCCATCTAGCATGGTCCTGTACCTGAAACATTGTTTCAGAAAAGGGTGAGCAGAATACCCGGTAAGAACTCCCCTAAAAGAGTATAACATACTAAAACAATTGATAGCCGAGCGACTAGACATGCAATACTCAATATAACGCCTGACATTATCAACAATACAATCACATCAGTTCAAATATAGACAACTCCACTACATCATTTAATTCACCAAGATAGCAAAGCTCATATCACACACACAATCTAGAATCATTAGGAACCTCGTCCTACAACCTAATCACAGATCAATCTCGTAATTTGGTTCCCTGACCCTAAATCTTCCTTTTTTTTTTCTAAATAAAATTCTTTGTTGGTTTATTTGTGGAGTTTGAAAGAAAGAAAAACATAATATTTTTCTCTCTCTTTGTAGTTGTCGTATATCCTAGGCGATCTAAAAAAGTTTGTGCCAGTTTACTTTTCATGTTTTATCTTGCTATATTTTTATACAAGGTAGTCTTCTTGCTTTAAATTATAGGGGCTTTCTTGATAGGATCTTGGAGATTTTCTTGAATTTTAATGAAAAATCGCCAAATCAAGAAGCTCATCGCCTTTTGTATTTCTTTATTTCAAGCACTTAGGTTTTGAGATTTTTTTTATCATTATGAATCTTTATATTCACCAGAGAGTAGTTAAGTGTTGAGCAAGATTTACAAGAAACCCCATCCTCAAACTTAAGAAGTAGTCACGATCATTCTCACGTCGACTTTTTCGCCGTTTCACTTCTTGTAGGTATTGTTCCTCAAGGATAATTTCGTGTCCTAGAAATTTATAGTACTACTTGGAACCATAATCTTGAATCTAACCTTGTGTTTGCATAGGTTGAGACCGAGAGAGGTTTAGGATTGGTTCTTGGCGACTTTAGTCAATATTGATCACTAACCATTTACTTGTTTAGACATCCTTTGTATAAAATTGATCCATATGTGTTTATTGAAAATAATTGATCATCTTGAATCTGTAATTCAAAGTTGACCAGCTTTGACCAGCATTAACCGAGTCAACCGGGTTTGACCAATTCGGGTCCCGAAAACCCATTTTTCAAAGTTTTGTCCCTTTAGTTAATTTCGATGTCATACGTCCGTTTTTAATGATTTTAGGTGCTAGTTTTAATTCTTTTATTCGTTCGGACCATATTAGGTACCTGTCTTTGAGGTTCGTTAGATTTGGAGCTATGAAGTTCGTTTGTAGATTTCAGTTAGGTAATGAACTGTTACCTTTTCTCGTGGTCTGTGATTAAATAACATCTATGCTTGTTGATTGAGCTTGTTTTACATCTTGTGATGATTTTTGCGTTTCTATATTTTTATGAGATATATTACTGATACTTTTTAGGTCGAGATGATCTTAAGAGAACTAGCCAAATCTTGCTTTATGCTTTGTGATATGTATTGGGTCGGGATGTTCCAATGGGATTTAGCCAGATTTCTTATCGATTTATCTGGGAAATTCCAAAGGGGCTCATTTATAGATGTCCCAATGGGGACAAGTTGTTTTGATGTTCGAAAGGGAACATGAGTTCTACGGTGATTGTACTACCACTTTGCGCGAGTGTTCGAGGTTTGGCACCAACCAGGTTGTTTTGGCTCGTCAATAGGCTCTCACATAAGTATTAGTTTCGAAGTTTGCCCATAGTCAATCGACTCTGTGAAGGGTATTTTCGATTTACAGTTTGAACTGATAGATTTCTCTGGTCAGTAAGGTGATAACATTCAATGGCTTGGCAGCCATGATGTTTGGGTCAGTGTACCCTTTGATATTGTTGATTACTATTTTTCTAGCTTGTATTGTATTATGAATATGTTTTCTTTTATTGTATACATGTTGTACCCCGAGTTAAGACACCTTATTGAGTTTTATGACTCATCATTTCCATTGTGGAATCTTTCCAGATACTTGGACTAAGATGCTGACTAGGCTGCTACGTTGATTATTGGAATCGTTGTACTAAAGTCTAGGAAAAGTCCTAGCACATTTTGAATTCAACATTTTTGATAATCATTATTTACTGCTTATTTAAGTGCTTTGGGATCCCACTGAGTAACGTTTTTCAATAAATATTCATTGATTCATCAGTTAAGTTCGTTTTAAAACTGATTTAAATGCATTGGAGTAAGTAAGATCTTTGATTTTTTTATCCTTTGAAAATTTTGGGTTCTTACAGTCACATATGAACATCATGACTTTTCTCGCACTAACAAAGAAAACTTCGAACACTTCAGTAAGTACACCGTAAAAGTTGTTTGATCCGTCTAATTTATCACATTTACCATGAACCATTATGCCACTATTTTTTGTAATATAACGTTCATCATTTGTTCTTGCGGCATAACATACTCTATTAACTATACAAGTTATATACGATCGGTAAAGTGAATTAAGTCCTACAACTATTGTGTTCAGATCATTACACTTATTCTCATTCCTTGCAATTCAAGAACTTCTTTTCTAAACTACTCGAGGAACTCTTGTTCGTGTTTTTTATATAATTCATCGAATGTGTGTCTCTTGGTCGAATCAATTTTAGATGTTGGCTCAGATAAGTACTTATTTCGTCGTAATTATTTAGAATATACCAATGCATTCTCTTCTTATCCAATGGATTGAGGGTCAGATTTGCTGCCATGCTCAATGGATAGACATTCTATCCATATACCTCATACTCACCAAAAATTTTGATGTTTGGATCAGTATCATCATTTCTCTCCATTCTATTTAACCTAGTCTTCATCTTGCTAAAATAAGATGAACAATAGTTTAAAAACTCGTTCATCACATATTCTTCTATTATATAACCTTTTGTCCTTGCTTTATTCCTCACCTTAGCCTTAAGAGTTCTTAAACTTTTTTCAAAAAGATACATCTAACTGTAGTTAGCTCACTCAACAACCTTACATTCATACGACATGTGAACAACTAAGTGAACCATTACGTCAAAAAATGTTGGTGGGAAAATTTTCTCCAATTCGCAAAGAACTATAATGACGTCATTTTGTAGGCGATCTAACTTACTTACACGTAGTGTCTTCAAACATAAATCAGAAAAGAAAACACACAACTTAACAATAGTAGTAGTTACATCCTTAGGTAAAAATTTACGAACACTAATGAGGATTAGCCGCTGTAGCAAAAGCTGGTAGTCGTGTGTTTTCAAACGAAAAAGTTTTTCTTCTTCACACTAACACATTGAGAAATGTTAAATCCAAATCTATCAGGAAATTTAACTGATTTTATGAAGTTTAAAAATTTCATCATCTCTTCTCTTGTTAGAGTGTAAGTGGCATACGACTTCACTAACTTGCCACCTTGCCTCTTTAAGTGTAAATTTCTTCGTATTTTTAAATCATGCAAGTCTAATCGAGCATTAAAAGTGTCTTTAGTCTTTCCCTCAATAATCAATACTTTTCTAAGCGAGTTCTCGCACACGTTTTTTTTCAATCTACATTAAGTTTAACTTATGTGATAATAATTATTTTGATCAATATGGAAGCTCAAAGAATATACTATTTTTTCTCAACTTATTTTCAATTTGTTTCCTTTTCTTAACCTGTTTAGAAAGATATTGCTAAATACCAGAAAATTAATGGTTCATAGTTTTTTTAAAATCTTTTCTCATTCCCATAATTCAAGAGGTTCAAAATGTTTTGACTTCCCATTAAAATGTTTACTTTTGCACTAAGAATGATTCATTGAAAGGTAACATCATTGACATGTATAAGTAATTTTCCTCTAATTCTAACACTTGAAGTTCCTTAGAAATGAAGCATGCTTTATATCCTTTCGTACTTTATCCAAATAAATCGTTGTATGCTGAAATTTATTTTATAGTCCACAAGATAGCAGTATGAAATATGAAGTGTTTGTCTTTGTACGCGTCGTACCTTCGAACCTCATCACTCCATAATTCCTTCAATTTTTTAATTAAAGGTTGTAAGTACACTCCATCTATTTTCCATGGGATTTTGGTCAGGAATTAGCAAAGACATGATGAAATCGATTTCTTTAATGAATTTCCTCGGTGGAAGATTATAACGAACAATTGAAACAGACCAAACACTATACGAAGTACTCATATTCTCAAACGAGTTGAATCCTTCAGAAGATAATGCAAGTTGCACATTTTTTAAATCTAAAGCAAAGTGAGGTAATTCTTAATCTAATTTTTTTCATCTTTCAGCATTGACTGGATGTCTTAATAAACCAGCCTCATCAGTCTGCTTCTCTTTATGCCATTTCATATTTGCAACATTTTGTTTGGACGAAAATATTCGCATAAGTCTTGAAATTAATCGAAAATGACGCAAAACTTTATGAAGAATTTTCGCCCCTTTCTCGGTTATTACCTTATATCGAGACTCCTCACAAATCAAACATCGATCAAGATTTGTATACTCATTCCTATAAAGTATGCAATCATATTTGTATGCGTGAATTGAATCATAAGTTAATCCTAAATCAGTTAATTTTCGTTTGGCTTCGTAAAAGGAACCAGGTATGCAAACATTAACTTTAGTAAATGCAACGTTCAAGAACTTCAACAATTGATCGAATGATTTATCACTCCACTTGTTAGTGACCTTGAAGTACATAAGTTTGACAAAAAAATGTAATGAAGAGAATCTCGTACATCTAGGAAACAATTGTTCGCACACTTCATTAAATTATTAATTTTTTTTCAATCGGTCGCTTTCTTAATCAATTCTTGGATTATTAATTTTAAATGCCTTGTCATTTTATACATCTTTTGATTCAATACTTTCGCGATTGATATCATTCAACATTTCCATTATGTCATTGTCGTCGTTGTGATCAACAAGCTCTTGAATATTCATTCGTTGATCCGGTACTTGGATGAACTCAACTTCACTCCGTCTTTGACGTTTAACCTAGATAAATCAACAGATACACCATGATATACCCAATGGTCATAAGATGCTAGCAGTCCATAAATTAACAGATGTCATTCTATATCTTTTATAGAATGCTATGAACTATTCATGCATTTTTTACAGAGACATCTAACCTGACCCACATGGCTTACGCGATTCTTAGCCAATCCTAAGAAATATGTAACACCTTCAACATAATTGTCTCTATTTCTAAACCAATATTTGCTCATGTTTTCTTGAAAATTAATGTAGTACACTCTTTTGTTGTTTCACCGAACAATCCTACATGATTGGTGTAGACAAAGTTATTAGAGTGTGCTACATGATTATGCGTTTTTTTTTTGATAACGTTAAGTTATCAAAGCAAAGAATAAATAAACAGATGTACCATTTTTCTTAGACAAAACACACTACTAAAAGAGTTCATCATTCTAAATTCTAATTCTATAAATCTGTATCTATAAATTAACTTAAATTTAAAATCCCTAAATTCCCCAAGTTTCGTAAGTTCATAAATCCTGAAATTCACAAATTCCTAAATTTCGAAATCCCTAAACCCTAAACTCTCTTAATTTCCAACCCTAAGAAAATCCCTAAACCCTAAATCATAACCCTAAAATATAAATTTAAAACTCTAAATCTAACCCCTAAAATTAACACTAAAACTAAAAACTAAGATTTAACTCGTAAAACTAAAACATAAATCTAGCCCCTAAAACTAAAACCTAAAAACTAAACCTTCAAACTAAAACTAAAACTAATACTAAATACTAAAATCGAATCAATAAAACTAAAACCTAAATCTATCCCGTAAAAGTAAAATTAAAAACTAAAAACTAAACTTTAACCCTTAAAACTAAAACCTAAATCTAATTAACCCCTTCAATTAAATCACAAATCTAACCCCTAAATATATTTCTAAAATCAAAACCTAAAGCTAACATAATGTAATCCTAAAATCATAATCTAAAACCTAAACCTGAACCAAAAGTATACACAAAAATTAAAACATAAAACTATTTGAAATAAAGAAGTAACAAAAATTTATAATCTAACATTTAGTAAACTAAAAAATCTTAACTTTAGTGAAGGAGAAGAAACAACAGCAAGTGGCTGACCACGATGGTGGCGGTTGTGGTGGCGGTGGTCAACATGGAATTTGGGAGGTTTTGAGAGGAAAAGAGAGAAAATGAATAGGAAATCACGTTCTGCCCAATCTCTAATTAGAGGCTAAGGTGACAGTATAAAGTTTAGTCACCTTAGCCTATGCAAACACTAAGGCTTCGATGGCACAACTAACTTTTGCGTCGTCGAACCCTTTCCATTTTTCGCCTAAATTTTATTTTGGGGGGAAACGTTTGTCGAATCAGTATGACAACCCTAGAGAGGATGACATAAATCTCATAACTTTAGAATTTAAATTTTGAATTTGAAAATCAAATTTAAAGAAAATAATAAATATTAGTTATGTTTCAAATCTCATAACATAAATCTTATAACTATAGAATTTGAATTTGAAATTGAAAATCAATTTGAAAATTATTGATTTATTTAATAATTTTAAAACCAATCAAAAGCCCGCTATGTGTCACTCATCCAAGGTACACATGTCAATCTTAAAATGGTCTACGATGTTGACTCATCTACCACGTCATCATCTCGAGTATTTCACATTAAATCTTGTTTTGATCATAACTTTTTCGTTTTAACTCCGATTTGGGTAATTTAAATTGAGTTGGAATCTTTGCTTCAAGGACTACATTACTAATATCTTGAAACATTAAAATGATTATTAATCTAGATCAGGTTTGTTATCATCAAAATATTAATTAATTAAAATTAATTAATTGAGGATTAAACGCCAAATAGCCAACAACGTTAAGGTAAAGCGACACAAAAGTTAATTGCATAGCCGGAGCATAATTAAAAAAAAAAAAGATGTTACAACTTTGGTGACACAGTCGTATCTTTGTTGCTTTTAGTTTGGCTAATGCTACGGAACACGTTGCATTTCGTCAACACTAAGGTGAAAAACAATTAGTTCTGTTGCCTTAAGTGAAGCCTAATGTGACGAAATTAGCTTGCGTCGCCTTACCCATTCGAAAGCGATGGTAAATGCCTCTGTCACTGAATCCCTTGTTGCTAAAGCCATGAATTCTTATAGTATAAAAAAGAATTTAGAATTTTGAAAAGTTTCAAAATATTTCTATTTAAAAAAAAAAAACGGAATTATCAATATCATTAAAAGGAAAGCCAAAGTGAAGCCGCTCAACATCACCATAGAGGTAACCTCTGGGGTGAGATATTCCCTAACTCAAAACCTCGTCCTAGTATTAATATACCAGATGATCTTTAAACCATTACAAATAGGAACCCTTGGACAAATTGGGCTTACCAAGCTCATTGGCTTCACAATTACATCCACACCTACAATAAGAGAAGGAAATGTTCCCAAACAAATGAATCATATCCCTAATAATATACTTGGTTGTACAATTAGATTGATATAATAAATGTAAAGTATTATATCTAACAAATAACAACTTTCATACCCATATAATATACAGTACTAGATTCTATTTTATTTTGGTTTCGAGAGCTTTACCTATCTTTCTTTTATATACCGAACCTTCTTGTAAAGAACTGACCCTCTAAAGCAGTTCCAAGAGGAACCCTTACTAACATGACATGATTTCAAATTAACATAACTGAATAAAAAAAAAATCGTCAATTCAAAATAAAATAACTGCTTAAATAATTAAAACATAAGTAAATTAGCCTCTAGCCATATTTCATAAATAAGTAAAAAATAATTCAAATAAA
Organism: Cyclanthera cordifolia; assembly: GCA_037832605.1. Classification (NCBI taxonomy): domain Eukaryota; kingdom Viridiplantae; phylum Streptophyta; class Magnoliopsida; order Cucurbitales; family Cucurbitaceae; genus Cyclanthera; species Cyclanthera cordifolia. Next base: position 12,374 of record JBBMEG010065394.1, read on the forward strand.
TTTAACATCTACCCTTTAAACTCAAATAATATGTAAGAAGAAATGATTCAAATACTAAAAATAAATATACGATTATATATGCACCTCCTCTATGATCTTGTCAGCTCCTCTTCAGCGAGCCACCTCGATATGACCCCTACTTACCTAGTGGAAAACGATAATAAGGGTGAGTATAAGCATACTCAGTAAGAATCTCCAACTGGAGTACAATATACACAATCAAACTACACCAACAAATAAATACATGCTCAACTGATCTGAACACAAAGCAACACTAATTGAGTCATAAGGTACGTAACATGACCTGGAGACATACACGTGTCTCCCTTATGAGACCCTACTGCACTTACCCCAGTTAGCTGAAACATGATGTAGGTTATGCCGTAAAGGCCTAATAGTTTGTAATTAAAAATAAATATTTAATGTTATATTTTGGTTATTAATAAATGTTATTATTCTCATTAATTGTCCATTTAATATAAAAACGCCGTTCAACTTTATCGCATGAATGAGTTTAATGACAATATATCTATGGTTATTTAGATGTACAATTATTCAATTTTGGAACATATAGGCCAAATATAAATGAGACCATAAACTCAAAGATAAACATTTTTTTTTTCTTAAAGACATATTGTTTTTGTAATTATAATAAATAAAATTGCAATGAAAACGACCACTATTGGATTATCATGTCAACCAGTGCAAAGAAAATAATTTTTAGTTTTTGGATTACTAATATATATATTTATATATAATAAAGTTAATAACAAATAAAAACCAATAGAAAAAAATATTTTTAATTGTTAGGTTTGACTTCTAATTTCTATTTGGTCTTAATGTTTAAAAATTGAAAATTTTACACTAGAACTTCAATAAATACTCAATTTTAGTCATTGAGCTTTAGTTTAATTTCAATCCTAGTTTAATTTTTAAAAGAAAATAGGTATTAAAGTAAACTAAAAAACACAGAATAATAAAAAATGAGCATTATTAAAATGTCAGAGTAAAAATGTTCAATTTTGAAACCTAAGGACCAAACTAAAACTAGACTCCAAACCTAAGGACCAAAAGTGAGCTTTAATGAACTGTCAGGAATAAAAGTGTTTAGTTTTGAAATGTAGGGACTAAAAGTGAGCATTAATGTTTGAGGTAAAAATGTAAGGACCAAACTGAAACAAAGATAATTTTCTCAAAATAGTTCAACCACTCTTTTAAAATTCCACTAGTACAAATCATAGAATAGATGAAAGGGCATATGCAGACACCTTTCAAAAAAGATGTTGTGCACATGACCATCATTAATACCGGTGACATTGAAGACATTTGGTGACGGGCAGAAATGGTGACAGGCAGAAACTGTCACTAAAGATCCACGCGACACCAAATGTATTTGGTGACAGTTTTTGCCTAGCGCGCAACACCAAAGGTCTTTATTGACGATTTTTGCCCCTCACCTATTCTCTTTGGTGACGGGTGTCACGGTCGCACTCTTCGACTCGTGCGGCGCCATGATTTCCCATGTGTCATGACCAGCCTAAGAGGGGAACTCAAGCCCCAAACTCGGATCGCCCATACTTTGTGACATGTCGGGTCGTCAAGCGAGGTT
>JBBMEG010065415.1:3762-13977 GCA_037832605.1 Cyclanthera cordifolia
TTTTTTTGTTGCTATATTGATGGGCGGAATTAGTTGAAAGTATGTCGAAAATGTATTAGGGATATGTATGTCTCATCGTGGGAGTTAATCTTCTTCGTTTTATTTTGATGGGGTCTTGCACTTTAAATGAAGGAGTACTTACTTTCTTTTAAAGCTCTGTATTGTCTTTTTCTCCTCTTGTTTGTGTAACCATACTTCGACTTAGAGATGGACTAATGTGTAGTCTCGAGACTAGGTTGTATTTATTTTTATGTTTAATTAAGTGTTTGCATTATAAAAAAAAAATAATGACATAAATGCATGTGTATTGATCAAAAGATCATAATTTTGAATTTTTCACCTTTAATTCGAAACGGAAAGTAAACTATGAAATTAAAAAAAAAGTAACATAACATGCGTCGATAAAAACTTTTAAATAGCTAATAAGACGAGTTTAGAATTTTTAAATTTAAATTCTGAACTTATCGCGTCATATAAAAGTTTCAAATTAATGCATGAAATAAATTGAATAATTCATTTAATTCAACAATATTAAGGTTTGATATATTTTCTTTTTGGTTTTTTTTTTTTTTTTTGTTAATTAAGATAAATTTGTATCACTAGTGCCAGCTGAGTTATGTGTTTACTTTGATCTATATTTGATTAGTAGGAGTGTATATTTATGAATACTTCATAATATATATTTAGATAATTATGATATTTTATAGGATTCGAATTTGAGATCGTTTAAATTTACATAATGTTTTAAAAATATCCATAAGATAAATTTATACAACGTACTTGAAAGTATAATGTCTAAAAGCACAAAAAACAAAACCCACACAATTTAAGGTGTTTTTGGGCCACCAAAAATCATTTCTTTATAATCATATTCTAAAATCACATTTTTATTCTATTCCTAACTTTTTCTGTCATTGAAAGAGTTGGTGGGGGCAATAATATCATTGTTTCATGTTAATCCAGTTCAATACCAGCGTCACTAATTTGAACTTGGAAATCGGTATTTACGCATATCATAACAAAAAAAAAAATCTTCATTATCATTTTCTTTTTCAATCATCATAGAGTGACTTGGTGGTCAATAACGGTCTTTGATTATTAATGATTGTTTATTATTGATTTTCATGATCAAACTCAGAAGTATTAAATTGAATTACTACAAAACAATGTAACCAATGCGTCACTGAACTTTCACTCAAAATTAAATATTTCTTTTTTTCTTTTGTTCTAAACGAGAACTAAAGAAAAAAAAAAACTAACGTAACTTTCAACAAAGCTTGAGAGCACATCGTGCCGCTTATTTGGTGCTGGTTGCATCGGATCATGGATTTATTTAATAATAATCTTTTGTGCGTTAGTTATCCGCTGTTCCCAATCCCACCGTATTATTCTGTTCCCATTTCATCACGACCGTCCTTTATATTGACTCCCAATCAATTCACTTTTCTTTTCTTTTCTTGAATTCTACATTAAGAAAAGCCAACTGATTAAAGAAAAAAAAGAAGAGTCATTATACTTAACAAGTAGTTCACTTCAATCTAAATACTCCTCTTAAACAATTTAAGTTTGTCTCAAAATTTTATGCACAAACTTTTTAAAAAATTCTCTCTCATAATTAGAAATAGGACACTACATTTTTAACAAATGGTAAACTTCAATTAGAGTATGAAATAAAGTTTGAATTCAAGATTGCAAAAGGAAATTATGAGGTGAAAAAATGGTTTGATGATTGATTATTTCAATAACTATTCATCCCCTTGTTGATATCAAGATTGAAATTAGAAGGTTGATTGTCCATGAATATATTGGGGTTATATGAAAATTATGTATTTCAATTTAAAAAGTTTGAAGTTAGGTTAATTTATGACTTAATGATATTTGAATTAAATATTTGACATTTTAGTTTGTCTTTATCGTTAAGTTATGTTTAAGGTTTTAATAAATAAATAGTTATTATAAATCATGAATTATTTTAAGTCAGGTTCGAAGCGTAAATTATTATGATAAACTATATTTAGAAAGTGTAAGTTATTATAACAACAATGAATGATATTTAGGTTATGTGTTATTATAACATGCACTAATACAAATAGTTTAACCAAATATATATTTTGGTTAAACTAATTATAGTTTATATTGAATATAATGAAAATAAACTAAAAACAAGTGATTTTTTTGTTATTTGGTACTAAAAATAAGTATATATACTAACATAATTATACTTGAATCTTGAATTTGATATGGTTTTTTATTCAAATAATGCCACTTAATTTGCAGATGAACTTACATAGTTTGTAAAGTTAATGTTAAATAATAAAAATAAATGAATTTAGTTTTTTTTTAGATTACACCAATTGGGAGGAGAGATTTGAACTCGTGATCTCAATTATTAGTTCTTGGTCTACTTAAATTGTAATTAATTTTTTTAGGATAAATTATAAATTTGTTCCCTATGCTTTGAAGAAAGTTAGAGTTTAGTCTCTACCATTTAAAAAATTAGACTTTAATCCTTATGACTTTGAGAATATAGGATTTATTCCCCATATGGTGTGAAAAAATAGAATTTAGTCCCTATGATTTGATAAAATCTAAAATATATAGTCTATGTTATTCGTAAATCATATGCGAATTAAGTATGTAGATGTAACTTCTAATATATAAATGATGCATTTTTTGTCCATTCAGTTACTTATCCACACACTCTCATGATCATTAAATACATAAAGAACTAACTTCTACCTATTTTAGAATTCCTAAAAGCTTAATTAAAGATTTTCATAGAATTTTTGCTAGATACTAGTAGAGGAATTAAGACTTTTTGTTAGTAAGATCCATTGGACTAAATGGAAGAATGTGTGTCGTCCTAAATCTGAGGGTAGGCTTGGTTTTAGGGATCTCGAGCTTTTTAACCTAAGCTTTGTTAGCCAAGTAAGCTTGGAATTTGGTGACAAAGCCTAATTCCTTCTTAGCGCAAGTTCTTAAAAGTAAATATTTTCCTTTTCAAGATTTTTTTTGAAGTCCCTAAATCTAATAATTGTTCAATCATCTGGCATAGTATCCTTTGGGGTCGGGATCTTTGTCTAAAGGTTTACGTTTGCGTGTATTGGGAATTAAAAAATATGTCTATCACCTCACATTGTTGGGTCTCCCGAGCGTCCACCTTTAAAGTGTGGAATTATAGTAGAGTGGGAGCGGGGGACATAGTTAACTCTTTATTTCATCTGGATGGCTCATAGAATTCAAATATTGTTTACTCTTTATTTGATCTGGAAGATGCAAATATTATCCTTGCTCTTCCCTGTGTAGGTTCGACACATAGGATGTTGTGATGTGGCATGATGAGAGGATTGAGTTTTATTCAGTCAAGTCAAGTTATCCTTTAGCTTCCAGCTTTAGTAATTGGCCTTCTTCGTCCTGTAATTCTATTATAGCCTTGTGGTGGAAAAAAGTTTGGAATTCAATGGTTCCAAACAAAGTTAAAATTTTCATGTGGAAGTTGTTTCATGATTTCTTCCTTCATCATTGGCCCTTGCTCACAGAAAGATATTGTCTTCAGCAAGTTGTGATAGGTGTAACGAAGGTTATAAGTCACTTTATCATGCGATTTGGAATTGTCATTGCTCTAAGAATATTGGGAAGAATACTCTATTTTATAACTTTATTTGGCCAAAAAATACAAACAATTTTAAGGATTCTCTATTGTGGTTTTTTGATGTTTTGAGTTGAGAGATGTTTGACAAGTTTTTGATCATGTGTTGGGGTATGTGGAATTTTAGCAATTATGATGATGAAAGATCATAATATGTTAACTGATGTTTCTATGGACTGGATCTTATGTCAAAGCTATTATGACGAATTTTTGGGGGTCACTTGAAATGATAATAATATTTTAACAACTCTTAAAGTGACGGTGTTAACTCATAATTGGCCTCATCCCGATGACCGAAATTAGAAATTAAACTCTGATGGTGCCTTTAATTTTACAGAAAACAAATCTGAAATGGGTTGCATCATACAAAATGAGAAAGGGGGGAAGTTTTGGCTTATTTAGCTCGTCCATTTCAAAGAGTGATCAATGTGGAAATTGGAGAGGTCTTGGCTATTCGGGATGGAATTCAATGGGCTTTGGAGCTAGGCTTGCGTCGTCTAATAATTGAATTAGATGGAGCTGTGGTTATCATTAAATTGGCTCGAAATCAGGAGGAACATTCAGAGTTAGCGTCTTTTATAGAAGAAATTCAACAAGAGGCAAAACAGCTGGAGTCATGTTTGTTTAATTGGTGCCTCGCCAACGAAATCTTGTTGCTCATGGTTTGGCAAGAGGATTTCATGTAAGGACTGGATCTAACACAGAGTCAAACCCGGGGCCTTAACCTCTTATGCATGAATTAAATAATACTAAACTTCACAGAGAAATGCTAAAATATCAATTCCTTTTATTGCAATATATAATTTAAAAATCATAACAGTGTTCCAGGGTACACGAAAACAATAAAACAATATGAAAACCTATACTAAACATGTCTGAAAATCAGGTTCATTCTTTAAATGGTAAATCAAATTATTAACTTGAGAATTAGCACTTAAAACTCTGATGCAACTAAGCCAATGGTCACATCAGCTTCAGCTCAGCCATCCCGGTTCACTTGTGAGTACCTTAAGGGAATTCACTATGGAAATGGTGAGTTCGCGAAAACTCAATAAGGGATCCCAGCACGGGATCTAACAAGAACATATAGATAACCTGGGAAACACAAAGTAACATGATCACATAAATGTCTCAACTTAAACTTTAACTCATTCTCTATCTCATCATGAAACTCAAAGCATTAACTTTAATCTCAAACTTTACCTTTAATCTTGGTAACCTATACTAGTGTGAGAGCACCTCAACGAGCCAAAACAATCTGGTTGCCGCCATACTTCGAACACTCACGTGGAAGGGTAGATCAAGGACCCGCCGCAATGAGATATCTCCCGACTCACACTTCTAGCACGACACCTGGGAAAAGTCAAGCAAACTCTGGGTAGGTATGGCTAATCGGGTGGCCCTTCAATCCCTAACACTACTACGAAGTAGGAATATCTTCCTTATCGCCCAGCACTTGAACTAACCCCCTATCCGAGTCTAATGATTAAGACACGTCTGACCTAACCTTAGCTCGTGCTCTATAAAATCTTGTCCCATTTTGGGACCTTTAACTCGATTAATCTCAACGGTTCCCTTTGGAACTCCTAACTAAGAACACACTACTCAGTTAACAAACTCGACCCCCTCCCATTGGGACAACCAACGAGAACCTATAACATGGAACTTATAACTAGACATGCTGGAACTATCTTGGTAATCGAAACAAGTGGCATTCAATACGAAGATCTCAAACTATATAATATTAGACATCCTAAATCTTAGGAATCAATCCTAGACACAACATAATATTCTTAGAACTAAACATGCTGAACTAACTTGATTAAACACATGAAGCAATAACGAACGTAAACAAACTCAGGAATCATGCTGAAACGAACTAAATATATCATATAAGGCAACCTAAAACTCTAAATCATACATTCGTAGTAAAGCACGTCATTCAATGTTTAACTAATTAGGTAACATGTTCAAGAATACTCAGAACGACCCTATACTGAGGAAACAATCTCTTACCTTGGTCGAAAACCACTCGGAATGACCCTTGAAACATTTCTTTAAAACTTTCATCAAAATTGATAACATATTTCTTCTTTCCACACATGTGATTGCTGCAATCTAAATCAAGAAACCATGTATCTTCCTTATTAGTTTCTTGTATATTTAAAGAGGCTATCAACAACATTTCTTCACGAGTTTCTACATACTATGCTTCTTTACTTGAACATTCCCATTGAAAATAGTAGGATTTAAAAGTGGCTTTATCAAAATTTTGTTTGCCTCTCCCCTTTCCTCTATAGTCACCTTAACCTCAATCTCTTGTGTTGGATTGTTCTTCAAAAGAGATATTTAAAACTTATGATTCTTCAACCAAAGAACTCGTATTGATGCATTGCTTATGCACAAGTATTTTTTCTTGTAACGCTTGTGTCTTTTGATTCTTCAATTGAACATACAACATAACTAGAGGCCATTGAACTGCATGGTTGCACAAATGAACTTTTGATTGTAATCTTCTATAACTCACTTAGCGAGTTGTTGCTTTCTAGTTCAATCAAGTCGTATGAGAAGATTCTAATGTCATATACTATAGTAAAAAGCTATTTTGGTGGAATGAAACACAAAGAAGAGAAAGTTCCCTTGATTTGATGTTGAATAATGAAAAAAAACATCATAATATAACTGTTCAATACAACAAAATAGAGAATAAATAGAAGTTCATTACTCAACTAACTTTGAGCATTCTAAACTTATATTGTCTTCCTGGAATATTATTTATTAACTAGTCAACCTAAAATTATGGAACTAAATAGTAACATAATAATGATAACATTTTTCTTAGGATTTTATTTTTTTAGTACAAATTGGGGAAGGAGGACCACACGCCCTACATAAAAGTCACTATTACTTTCAAATAAATGAGAGTCAAATATCGATTTTCAGGATTGAATTCTTGACTGTGGTATTAAACTGGAATACAGCCAAATAATTAAACCAATGCACCACCAATCCTTTCGGTCCTAGAACTTCATTCTAACAAAGACAAAAAAATATATTATGAAAAAACTAGTACATAGTCAATTGTGTATGATTTAATTTTGTCCATTGTTTGCTAATTCACTAATCAATAATTTTGTTGCATCTTTTTTCTAATTGATAAAAAAGAGAGAAATATGTCTATAAAATGGTTTTAAAACATGTTGATGTCTAAAAATGGTCAACAAATATCAACGGTACGATTTGTATCATCGAGGACAATAATCCTGTAAAAAAGAACAAATTTTAGGCACATAGTGTGGTGTGAGCCACATGGCCTCCAATGTCTAAGTCAGTAAGAGCTTTAGAAGAGTATTTTAAGGTACTTTGGGACTTAGAATAGCTTACAAGGATTGTTAGCATAGTTCCACTTAACTTGAAATGGAGAATGCTCCGACTTCTTATAGCAGCCGATCTTGTAACCGTTGTGGCTCACTTAATGGTGAGTTAATGGTGAGCCGTTAGAAACGTCTGCCATTAAGCTGGAAATGAATATCGGCTAACTCCTGACCGTTACCCTATGAGGTGTAACGGTATTCACTTGAAAGTTACATGGACTCGGTCCATCTTTGTAGGCCCTCACCTCCACGGCTGACCCCTCAGGGGTGTGGGCTTTTCGGTGTAATACAAGGACGCTTCACCCAACAGGTGCACCGTCCCTGAGTGTTACCTTGGACATGGTTGACTCATCCACAAGAGAGTCCTAACCTCCACGACCGACCTACTTGGGTTAGCCCACTCGACCGATCTCCTTGAAGGTCGGCTTTTGTCTCGGTCAACCCTTACAGGTCCTCACCTCCACAGCTCGCCCCTTAAGGGGGGGGGGGGAGTCCTGGCCCTGTCGGTGTAACTCATGGTCGTTATCAAGGGATCCAATTGTTACTTTGGACTCGGTTGACTCCTGGGGGAGAGTCCTAACCTCCATGACCCATTCTCTGGGGATCTAGGCCTGCTCGTTGTAACTCCCGGCCACGGGGTACCTTACGCTGCAATGGTCCTTAGGGGTTACTTGGACTTGGTCGACTCGTCCATGGGAGAGCCAACCTTGTGGGTTTCCGCTTACTTTGGCCGGCCCTAGAAGAGCCAGAATGACATTGGCCGACCCCTAGGGGTCTTGGCCTCCTTTGGTTAATCCCTGGGGGGTCGGATTTAGCTCGGCAGACCCCTGGGGGTCAATGCCTTCTTTGGTCGGCTCTAGGGGAATGGAATGGGCTTGGACAACTCCCGAGGGTCAAGGCCTCCCTAGCCGACCATCAAGGGGTCAATGCCTCATTTAACCGACCTCCAGGGGTCGGAAAGGGCTTGGCCGACCTTCGAGGGTCAAGGCCTCCCTGGTCGGCTCTATAGGGGTCAAGACCTCGTTTGGTCGACCCTTGAGGGGGCCGGAAAGGGCTTGGCCGACGCCCGGGGGGGAGAGGGGGGCGGAAGGGGCTTGGCCGAACCTTGAGGGTCAAGGCCTCCCTAACCGACCCTCTGGGGGTCAATGCCTCCTTTGGCCGACCATCGAGAGTTAAAGCCTCTGCCTCCCTGTCCAGCCCTCCAAAGGGAGTCGAAGTCGTTTCGGGTGTTCTTCGAAAGGTTCTAGACGTTGTCGGATATCTAAAAAAACATTTTAACTATAACAAAACAAAAATTTATAAATATTAGATGACATAAAAAGTTAATGCAAAATGACTTTGGATGCTATTGCTACCTACTCTAACCACCGTCAACTTTTATACCACATGGCTCACAGAAAATATTAGTGACAAGTCAGAATTAAACACTACTATAAAATATTTTATTTTACCTTTACTTTTATGTAGGCAACGAGGAAATATTTCACCTACCAAAAGATTTTTTTTTTAATTTTATTTTTAAATAAGTTTGAGAATTTTTTTTATGTTTTGTTTTCTAGTTTCTTCAATTTTTTTTCCAATTCAGAGGCTTTTTTTTTTTTTTTGTTTACAACAATTGGAGTAGGGGAATTGAACCCGTGACTTCGTGATCTTAGGGTATACATTAATGTCACCATATTGCTCTTTTGACAATTTGGTTCCTAGTTTTGATTTTCGATAGTTACAATTTCCTAATAAACGAGATTTTTTTAATTAAATCCTTAGTTTCACCTAAAATTAAAACTACTTGTTCTACTAAAGTTCCAAAAAAAAAAAAAAAAATCAAAACTTGCTTATTTTATGTGACTTGTTATTCAGTAATTTATTATACTAAATATTATTTGTTTTTATAGAACATGGATCATCTGATTGGAACCCTTAACTATCACTGCTTTTTGTAGAAAATATAACATATATTTAACTTAAAAGTCATTATTTGTTTGGATAAAATTAGAAATAATGAAAAAAGATACATATAATTTTTAAATATTAGAAAGTACTGCTAATTCGAATTTGTAGTCCAAAATTCTAATATCATATTAAAAAGTGTGATCATCCATCTTAAAACTAATTGATTATGAGAATAGTAACATTTTTCTTATTCAAATATATTAAAGAATAATAGCAACAAAGTGAATATGTCCGACTTACCCTCATTTTTTTTCATTTATGTTAAAATCTTTAATAATAGAATGATCATTTAATAACCATATCTAAAATAAGATTATTTTTATTTAAAAGAAATTACAAATTTGAAATTTTGAATATTATATAAAAACAACTCACTTAATACAAATTACAAGCTGAATGATTGTATCAATGTAGAAGTAGAAACATGTCATATCGTTTATACATATTGCATTTGATTTAAAAAATAACAATTAAAAAAAAAAAAAATCTACTATCAGAATATTATAGTATCTTTTCAAATTAAGTTTAGAATATCATGCTTTGTGTACTTAAAAAAAAAAAAAAAGAGAGAGAGAGAGAGAGAGAAAAGAAAATTATATATATATATATATATCATGCTTTTTTTCTTAAATTTGAGTATATCATATCATGATTGTATTATTAAATATTTTTCTTTGAATTAATCTTAACTTAAAGTATGATAATTTTGTCAACTTATAACACTTATACTAAAGTGGTATACATGCCTAATCTATGTATATATTTCTTTTTACGAGACTACATGCTTAATCATTTGAATTAAGGTAATTGACTTTTTTTTCTTTTTGAGAATAAATAATTTTACTATACTCGAGGTGATCATGCCCATCGCTAAGACAATAAATATAAGTCACGAACCTTAGATACGAACATACTTTTAGAACCCAAAGCCAGGAAGCAACTGCCCATCCCTTGGGACAAGGTAATTAACTTTTTATTATTCTATTTCAAATCATACAAATTAATTAAAGATAATTTGTTTCAAATTTCAAAATTGAAATCAATTAAAAAATTAAAATAAAGAGATGAAAGTTGTAAAGAATAGTAAATGGTAGTAGGACCAAGTATTATATTTAGAAAATTGGAAACAAACTTGAAGAAGATAGAAGATTATAGTAATTGTTTGTTATAAGTAATTATGATTATTTATTTATTAAGCGAAAATAAAGAGTGTTTCTTTAATAATAATATTATTTATTATTA